>JAFVLL020035121.1:0-34696 GCA_021397915.2 Tor tambroides | reverse complement strand
ATATTGTCTGCCATTGTGATTTTAATCTTCCCGCCTCCTCCAGCGCAGAATTGTGACGTCTGTCACATTTCAATGACGTAAAAATCGCATGAAATACGACATGGCTGTTCAGACTGAAGTCGCATTGCAAAACATCGGATATGTATCCGATTTAGGACCACATATGAAAGTGGCCTGGGCCTGATTTGAAAAAAAAATAGGATTTGTGCTGTTCAGACTGTCATAAGAAAATCAGATATGGGTCACATTTGGGCAAAAAAATCGGATTTGGGCCATTTTAGCCTGCAGTGTGAACTAAGTCATTTATGAAAGACAGTTATACGGGTTCACCTTGAATTAAAACTGTGAACAACTGTAAAATGCCAACTGCAAACCGACCTCACTAGTGAGGTGTACATCTGAAAGCGATCCGTTCATGGTTAAAGTAGAAATGAATGCCCACAGAAGATATTAAAAGCATTGGAGATTTCGGCAAATAAGGTAATCCCCAATTCACTTCACTATTCTAAAATTCTCGACGCTTGACGTTGTGTTGTCACATACATTAACTAGGAAAGCTGCTTGCTGCTGCTGCTGCTAATGCTACTGCTGTTGTATGAACAAGACACGCTTAGTAATTACTCATGCGAATAACCAGCGCGTAGTTTTACAGCTTGTATATTTTCTAGTTTTCTAGACGGGTGGAACGATGGGAGATGTCGTTTTCACTAAGAGATGTATGGAATTCAAAAATCATGTTCATGGAAGAGGTAATGAATTACCTGTACCTTCTACAGTTATTCAAACAGTGAATAAATTATACAGAGAAAGCAAGCAAAGAACATTTACACTGGCAAAGAACATAATGACTGATTTCAGTCTAGCACGAGATTAAGCACTTTCAAAAAAACTCCCCTTGTAATCAGTAAAGCTGTCTATACACTGTTTGATGAATGAATCACTTACTTAAATTATACATACATCTGCACTTGTTTATGATGAGAGAATTTGTGAGCTGAATTCAGTCAGCCTGTCAGCGCGCACGCACGCACTCAACAACGAAACTCCGCTGTTACGCCTCTGATTGGCCATTGCATTCATAAGCTCAACAGACTCGTGTGTGATTGGTTATAATGTGCAACACTGTAAAAACGCGTAAAAAGAGTTACGATGCAACATTGAGCAGATATAAATTTAATGCTGCAGTCAACACTTTTCATTTTAGCCATAATGGATTTACTTAAACTGTGCAGTGGCATTTTTGTCCATGCTTGTAGATTTTACAAGCAAAAACCAAGTATAGCGCGGATATTACATCATTGACAGGCGACCATGACCATGGAGGAACAGGGATGAGTCAATTTTTAGAACTAGAATTTCTCTGGATTTACAAATCTTTGGGAACTTTTGGAATAACGTAAGCACACAACTGCCTGAAATATATAACACTGTGCAAGTGTTTTTGGATATTTTATTACAAAAATCTTACAAAATGTGCCTTTAAGATGTTTTAACTTGAAGCCATTGATTCTGGACAAAATACCAGTCCATAATCCATAATAACATTTCCTCCGTTGAAAGAATCCATTCCCTGTTGTCCTCTCACATCATAATCCACCCACATATTTGTTCAGAACTGTTTTAGACTGATATTGCTTGTAAACGGTGCTTGATCTGTGCACCTCCCGATTCAGAAAAGATGGCTTTTCTCTAGAGAAATCAATATTACGGATAGAGAAGTTGTATTTTAGCTGGAAGCAATGGTTTTAAGTTTAAAAACATCTTAATAATGGATTTATTTCTTACAAGCATGCAGCTTTTCACTTCATGAAACGTTAACTGATGGATTGGAGTTGTGTGGATTATTTGTGGATTATTGTGAGGTTTTTATCAGCTGTTTGGACTCTCATCCTGATGGCACCCATTCACTGCAGAGGATCTATTGGTGAGCAACTGATGTAATGCTAAATTTTGCCAAATCTGTTCTGAAAAGGAGACAAAACTCATCTACAGTACATTGATCAAGCCTTTGTGTTATCTCAACACGTGATAGCAGAACACACTGACACAAAATGCAATGAGGTCATGTGACATCAATTTGTTTTTACACTGCCTTGCATAATTTATCTACATTTGTCTTATCAGCACTTCCTTGCCATTCAGAAATACATGTTACCAGTGTTTTATTAAACCATCACATTAACACAACAATCAGAAGGGAGCAAGTATGGTGACTAGATTGCATTTCAAGTCAAAGCATATTGTATATTGTACGAATTTGATAGGGGTCTATTTGATGACATTTAAGGTGTATTACACACTTTTACATTGTAAATCTCTAGATATATGATATAAATGTGATTGTATCACAACAAGAGTTACAACAAAAACAGAAGAATGGAGCAATTTAGAAAATGGTGGTCAGAGCCATGGGTGGTAGCGTACACTAAAAAACACTTTGGAAATATTTAAGTTTCAGATCAGAATCTTATCATGCTGATCTGAGGACATCTGTTCATATTACACACTTTTACATCTGTTGTTAATATTCACATCTTGGTTTTCAAACTCCAAGAAAAAGTGTAAAAAAAAAAAAAAAGTGTAAATGAGGCCATATTTTTAAAAGATCAGTTCATAAATGCTTAAAGCGACAGGTCATCACTGGTATTACAATGACGTATAACCTCAGAAATAGCATTAATCTCATATATACCTATGGTGGGCCTGTCAAAATTCACAACTTGAATCCAAGTCCCAGTGCAAAAGTGGTGCTGTTATAGTCATTATAGATTGTACCTTTAAAACCCATTAGAACAAGGCAATGAAAATGGAACCACTGCAAAGGACAACTTTAAGGCTTCATAAAGAATTAACATAATTGCAAATATATATTTGTGTGGTTTATTCTTACTTTAATTTGTTTTGAAAATGTTGTTTAGTTTTGACTTGGATTCCAGTAACAGAGCCAGAAGAAGTAGAAAAAAAAAAGATGATTTCGTGCATTTAGAAAGTTTGCCCCCCACAAATTATGATGTTCAAAACAAGCAAAAAGCCATCCATAATATGCAACTATTTTTATAAAAAACATTACATTTTAACTTTAGCCAAAAAAATAAATAACATCAGGCATGTTGAAAAAATGTTGGCCCTTCTGTGAAAACAATCAGTGGTAGCCAAGAAGAAAAACATTACTCAGCGAATATCCTCACATCCTCAGGAGTCCTATCAGTTTTCTGTGTTTTTCTTTCCAAAAGCGTACGGATAAGGGTGACTTGCTTTTGCACATCACTTTTTCGAAATGCTCAGCTCCACATTCCTGAGCGGCCATGAGTTCCAGTAATGCCAGCGTCAGGCACCGTTTCGAAATCTGGAATTCAGGGCCTCATCCATGATCCCTGCAGAGTTCAACAATTAAAGAATGTGAAGGAAATGGGGAAAAACAACTGGAGATAGCATAGAGGATCAGAGAAAACATGAGGAGAATTCTCATTTTAACAATAGTGTGTGTTTCGTTTCCGACAGGTGCCAAGAGAAACATGTTGAGGTCGTTGGTGGAGCAGATGAGCTCCAAACATTCTAGCAGATCTCTAACTGGCACAAACACAGCATTAAAGTCAGCTCTAGGATTTAGTACTATTCATTATTCATATTCTCAGTGTTTGGCTGTTATCAGATGCTTTAAGCAAATATTTGAGGTGTCCACAGTGTTCTCAGAAACATGTTGAGCTTAGCTGTAAGTAATACATATGTGCAGTTCAAATGAGGAAACCGATTTCAGATGGTCTGAAGGACTATGTCACCTACAGGTCAAATTTGTTCTTTCTCTGACTTGTGATTTAACTCGACTTGATTTTGTTGCTTTTAAGTTGAATAGCTTGATTTGTTTGTTTATGAGGTAATCATTTGTGAATTAGAAAATTAATTAGAAAAAAAAAATAGAACACAGAATAATTTATAGATAAATTACCCAAGTATTCATTCTCAGTGTTTCCACAAGGGGTGCTAGTAGGGCTGTGCAATATGACGATATATATCGGATGGACGAAATAAAAAGTCTATAGTTTCATATTATGCTCTATCGTTTTATTTCGTGGTGTCGCAAAATACATTGTTTACGGTAATACTTTTTCATCATTTGGATGACTGCGATCTTTAGGCGTGAAGGGGAGACAGAAGCAGGTGGAGAACGACCAGCCAGGACAAAACGAGGATCTCGTTCCTAAACGAGGGACTACATCTGTAGGACGGACACGCGTTTTTAAGCAGTGCAGTTTTAAAACAACCGATTTTAAACCATTGAAACACAAACAACAGAGCTATATACGTGCACCGTCTCGGTTTCTGTGTGAGAGTGCGCATTTTTTTTATTTTATTTCATTTTTTTATTGGCTTTGAACGATTACATAAACACGCATATGCGTCAGAATCCCCGTCTTTGCAAGTATCCTCATAAACACTGATTTAGGTCTTAAGACAGAGTAAACAGATGAAAAAGAAAACGCGTATATGTAACAGTATATTTGACCCGGACTTCGGTCTTAAAGGGGAAGCTGTCCAATATTCGTCCTGTCTGCCATTCATATTAGCCTAATCAAACAACAGTGAGAGAAAATCTCTCACTGCTCTTGACTAAATCACTCTTGTAACTTTAATAAGAAGAAAATAATAATAATAATAATAGTGTGTGTATATATATATATATATATATATATATATATATATATATATGTGTGTGTGTGTGTGTATGTATAGAATCTATACATAACAAGTGTTAATTATATCTATGTATATAGATAGATAGATAGATAGATATAATTAACACAGTGAAGACTAATTAATTTACACAATGTATGTAGCGTTTCTTATTGTAGTTTTTTGTCCTATTGCTTGCAATTAGTTTCTTATCCTTATTTCATCATTATCTTCAGTGAGCTTGTTTGATATTAACATTGGTGATAAAGATTATGAAAATTCTATGGTATCAAAGATTTTAATGTCAAAAAAACATTTTTAATATAGTTATAAAAACATTTTTTATAACTATATCGTGATATACACTACTGTGCAAAAGTCTTAGGCCAGTAGTATTTTCACCAGCAAAAAATGGTTTTAAGTCAGTTATTTCTATCTTTTGCTGTAGTGTGTCAGTAGGAAATAACAGTTTACATTTCCAAACATTATTTTTGCCATTAATTGTAATAATCCAGTAAGATTTTTGTTTGCACAAGGAGTCTGAAACAGCCAGTGCTCCACACAGAGATCTGATCTCACCATCATCCAGTCTGTCTGGAATGACATGAAGAAACAGAACAAACTGAGACAGACTAAATCCAGAAGAACCGTGGTAACATCTCTAAGATGCTTCAAGAGACCTAAAGTTAAATTAGTGCTGTCAAAATTAGCGCGTTAACGCAAGCAATTAATTTTTCCAGTTTAATTGCATTAAAAATATTTAATGCAATTAATGCAGGGGAGGGGCTAGGGTTGTCTGTACTCACAACTGTTGATTCTGTCTCTTTTTTTCTGTAAAAGAATTGCGTTTATTTAGACTCAGAACATTTTTATGACCACATCAAATGGGAGACTTTTCAAATGTGCTCTCCAAATGTGCGCTGATCAAACGAGTGTGGAAATGCTTCAGTAGAACAACAGTGAACTGCAGTCAGATGAGATGTAGTCAGAACATATGTGAGTAAAAATGGCATGCAATGGCATGCAAAAATACGGTGACACGTGCTGTGACAAAATGTGATGCGTGTTAAATCCACATCACATTCAGCATTCAGCAACTCTTAAAGTAATAGCAACCAAATAACCTAATAACCCAGCTGCTTTGACGTCCGTTAATCAAAAGAAAAAAGAGGAAATCAACTTTTGCAGCTTTAAAGATTCATCTATATTTAATTTAGAATTTAGTGTTTGATAACTTTATTCAATTTCTGTAGCCTATATTTCCTACTTGATGAAGGGAACAGATAAATATGATATATATTATAAGTTCACTTTTAAAGTCTAATAAATGTTAACATTGATAGCTTTCAATTATACTGTAATGTTGAATGGCTATAGTCAATGGTTAAATATTATGAAATAAAAAAAGGACAATTTCCGAGAGACATCAGTAGTATTGGTATCAGTGATACTAACATTCTGTGATTAAAAAATGATGCTATTAAACAGATATACTGTCTTTGTTGTTTCTACATTAATTTGAAAATTGAATGTGAAATTATTGCAATATAAAAGTATATTTAAAAACTTTAACGTTAGTTGGGTTTAGGGCTGGGCAATATGGCAAAAAAATAAAATTCATTTTTTTCAGAATGTTTGACTTGATTTTTTTAAAATTATTTTTAACTAGTAAACTTGAAAATGTAACCACAACATGATTCAAGTAACTTTTTCTTTTTCTAGTAGTTAAATAATTATATTCCAAGTGCACCACACATGAAGTTGTAAACTTGATGTAAATGTAAAACAAATCATGAACTACAACTACATGTTTTACAAACTTGTCTTATACATACATGTTCAGAAATAATACAAGGAAAATTATTAAAAAAATTCTCAAAAGTCAAGGTAATTCAAATTCAAAATGACTGAGGGTATAACACCATCAGACTATTATTAACTATTAAAGGTGCCATAGAATGCATTGATACAATATTTTAAATTGTACTCTGATATCTACATAGAAGGTATGTGGCTTAGGTAAGGGCAAAAATTCTCCAGAAACGGTTTTACATGTCCATTTACAACCCTAGGATTTCTCCCTAGAATGAAATGCTCTGTTATTACCTTATTTGGAAGGCCCATGAATAATAATGTTGAGCTGTGCTCTGACTGGCTGTTTCACAGTGCGGCTCAATGTTGAGCTCTGCTCTGATTGGCTGTTTCACAGTGCAGCTCAAACAGCAGGAAGGGAACAAAGGGAAAATATGTATTTCAATACTTTCTCTCGCAGTTATATCGTTGGGTAATTATACTGTATATAAAATGCAGGCATCAGGGAGCCGCTTTGAATGCACGATCACGTTTTACATTCTCTTTCGAGATTCACGATCGCTCATGCTCTATGTAAACTACAGCGGCAGTACTTTCCACACATTTTACAAGATCAGATGCTTGTCATTGGTGCTCAGGATCTGTAAATCATTTGCCATCATCCTCAGTCATCTCTCCTTACTCTGTTTATGTGGTAAGTGAAATCTTATGTACTGTGATGTAACAGGCTACCGCTAGCAAGAAGCTAACCATGTCCCTTTAGTGGCTCGCTTTATTTTATTAGAACGCGTTATTTGTTTTCCATGCCTTTCTGAATACAGACTCCAACCCATCCCTGCACAGCCTGGAACATAACATTTATTTCTATGATCTGCCATTTTCGCTATTGTCCTCACTTGTTTCTTCACAATACCTGCAGAACTTCTGATGATTCGGCTGGCTTAGAACATGGGCGGGCATATCCAAATGTTGGGGGCGTAACTATTAGTGATCCTGACTGTAACATCACAGTCGGTGTTATGTTCCGATTCGCCTATTTTTCAGTGGTCTTTTGTTTGCACGAGATTTATATAAGAACGAGGAAACATTGGTGTTTGAGGCTCACGGTAGGTCATTTCCATGTACAGAACTGTTATTATTCAACTATGCCAAGGTAAATACAGTTTTCCATTCTATGGCACCTTTAATGTTCTGTAAAAACAATGAACAACAGCTTTCAGCCTGTCACCATGATGCAAACATGAAATATCAGACATGGGGTCAGTTTAACTAAACAGGACAAATTAGCGCAAGAGCACAATTCCAAAACAGCACCGATGGGCGTGGAAATTTGATTGTGATTAGTGATTTACTAACAAAGCGCAAACTAAAGAACATAGACGCAACATCTCATTTAACGTCACATATCGACCAACGCAATATACTAAGCGCAATGCAGATTAGCGTAGTCGCAAATAAAGGATAAAGAAATAAAGAAGCCACAGTACGTTGAAAAGAACTGGAGGCCAAAAAATGAAGGGTTGCAAGAAGTTTTGATAGACCTGGTAGTGTGTGACTCCTAGTTGTGGGTTCCAAGTCATCTTTTATTTCCTGAAGCAAATTAAAAATAACATGGCCTGGCAAACTATATGTTCGTATAATGTATTCTTTTGGCATTCCAAATAAATTAATACTGTACGTGTGGAAAAATCTCCTCTCTTTTCTACCATGCGCTCTCTGTTCTCTGCGGTGCCTTCTCTTAGCAATGATAATTGCAGCCATTTCAAAAATAGTTTAAGACATGCTTTTTTGGGCATTAAATAATGGCGCAAATACCAGTAATTTGACCAGTGCAAACGTTAGTAAATCTTGTTGTGTGATTCATTTGAATACTTTCCTCCCATAAATTTTGCATCTGAAAGGGAAACTCCTACAAATGCATAATCAATAAGGTCAGGCGCAAAAATAACTGTGTCAGTACTATTTTAATGCCATAAGACTGTTTGCACTGGTGCAAGCTGTTAGTAAAACTGGCCCATACAGTAGTAGTTCTTTACAGGTTTTGCCATTCTTCCTGTTCCACTGCCTGTGTTGCATCTTTGTCAACGCAAAAGTGCATTCCGTGTGAATGGCACCTAGTGATATATTCCACTTATGGTCCTTCACAGAGCTAACCACTCATGTGTGACTTATCACATGTGCCGACATGCAGTTGGATCCTTCTTTTCTCTTTACGTATATCATTGGCATACTGTCAAATTGTCTAATTCTAACATTTGGTAATATTTCTATTCAAAATCGTGATTCCTCGATTTATAAAAAATAAAATCGTGGCAAAACATTAAATTCGAATTAATCAATAAAATTGGATTAATCACGATTGATTTCAGAAAAAATGTGGGATAAATTAGTTATTTTTTTTTAATCGATTGACAGCACAAGTTAATTTAACTATTGACACGGTTAAAGCTCAGTCTGTCCCAATTCGGTTTCATTATATGGAATTTGGCAGCCAGGATATCAGGATATCATCCTAAATTTTTCTTTTTTGGAGTTGGGAGCTTTTTTTTTTTTACCTTTATTTGATAGGACAGTACGGAAGAAATATATTTGAAATGATGTGAGGATGATGTGTATAAATGATGTCAAAAGTCCAAAACATTTTTCTTTTTTTTTTTTTATAAAGTTCCCTAAAGTGATTATGTAATTCTGGCTTTCCGCGCCATTATTCCAATGACAAAACTACTCGTTTTCCTGTTGCTGGTCTTTATAGAGAACTTTCTTGCCCCCTTGTGCTTACAATTGAAGGTCCATTACCCCGTTAAGAGGTCATAATTCACTCACGCTGTTATTGCACAACCTTGCCAGTCTTGCCTGTTGGCAAGCATGCCAGGACTTGGATATTTCTGCCAACAAAGGACAGCTCTGTGCCACTCCAAATCAAGAGAGGAGATTAAAGAAGGGATAGATTGAAAGTGCCCTGGCCCAGTGAAAGAAATGCAAACGGCACTGTGGAAAATAATGAAGTAATGATATAAAGTAGCTCTTTTCAAATTCCCCTCCCCCATCCAATCCTCAATGATGAATCAGCAACCTGCTATCATACAAGCCACTGGCCTAGTTCTAGATTGGAATGTGACCTATGACATCAGTCAGTCTGCTTCAGAGAGGGCAAAATCTGCGGTGGGCTCTCCAAATCTCCATTCGGCCCTTTAAATGGGAAGGCATGCTTTGAAGACTTGAGTTTCCTAAATGAGTGACCTTTGACCGCTTTTTTTCTTACTTGTTTCATTGTCTGACACACAATCCAGGCGGCTGAAAAGGAGACAAAAGCTGGAGGAAAGAGAAAAATGCAGAAAAACAGAAAACGTGAGAACAGAGCAGAGACTAAATAATCCTGTCTTTGGTCCTGGTTTCTTTTAGACCGGGCTTAGGAGCCCTCCCTTCTCTGAGGGGACGTTTTTCACATGACATTTTTATTATTAATGGTAATCTTTTCTGGGTCAATCACCTGTCAAGAACTCATATACATTTCTTCCTAAAATCAATAAAGTGAAGATAAAATATAATCTGTAATAATAAAAATGTCCTTAATTGACATGTAAGTAGGGTTGCGATGCAAAAACAGGATTCATTTTCTTTAGGCAAAATATATATATATATATATTTTATTTATTTTTTTTTATTTTTTTTCTGTTCATATTGTAGTGAAACATACAATATGGAAGCACATTGCTATGTCTGAGTAGAAAATAAAATGTATTTAATATATTCATATAATAATAGGTTATTGCATATTTATGACTTTACATCTTACAATTGCAACTTCACACAGTTAAACTTCATTTTTCACAATTGTAATTTTCTTGTAATTTTGACTGTCTCATAATTGCACCTTTATTTCTCATAATTTTGACTTTATATCTTACAATTGCAACTTCATATCACAAAATCATGACTATTTTTCCACAACTGTAACACAATTACAACTTTTATGACAACATTTTTCAATTGCAAATTTTTTTTCGTAATTTTGACTTTATATCTCATAATTGCAACTTTATTTCTCATAATTTTGACTTTATATCTTACAATTGCAATTTCATATCACAAAATCATGACTATTTTTCCACAACTGTAATTTTTTATAATTATGACTTAATATCTTAAAGCTGCAACTTCATATCACACAGTTACAACTTTTATGATGACATTTTCACAATTGCAATTTTCTTGTAATTTTGACTTTATATCTCATAATTGCTACTATATTTCTGTGAATTTTGACTTTATATCTTACAGTTGCAACTACATATCAAAGAATTACGACCTTTTTCACAATTAAGATTTTTTTTTTTGTAAGTTTGACTTTATATCTTGTAAATGCAAACTTATTTCTCTTATTGGCATTACATCTTACAATTGCAACTTAATATCACACAATTATGACTATTTTTCACAATTGAAAATGTACCTCATAATTTTGACTTTACATCTCATGACTGCAGCTTTATTTCTTGTAATTTTGACTTGTACATTGTCTTCATATCACACAATTACAACTTTCTATTTTTTAACAAGTGTAATTTTACTTCTCTTAACTGTGACTTTTTAAGGTGACACTGTTTCTTATTTTATCTCCCAATTACCCATCACAATTAACCAAAAAAGGGGAAAAAAAGAATAGAATTAATAATCACTGCAAGCGGGCAACAGGTGGCGGTGTTTGAGATAAGGCCTAATAATTTACTGTATCCCAAATTTAGCTTGAGATACAAATTGTTTGCCTCTCGTTAAATCTCTAAGTGAGTGTCAAGTGTGTTTTTTATAATATGTGCATCTCTAGTCACAAATCCTGTTTGGAATACATTCAGGAAGCCATATAGAAGTTAAGAGACTAGCCTATGTGGCCTAAATTCCACTTTAGGAACGGAAAACAAAAATATTGTTGTAGTACATGCTGTGCCTTTCATGTTTTAGACGACGAATACAACCCGTAGTTAATGAATGGTAATAAATCTCTCTGTTCCTGTGGTTATCCAGAGGAACTGAAGTTTCATGTAACCATGTAGGGTTTCCATTAAAAACCATCACACAATGTTGTTTTTGAGTTGCGTGCCCTTTGTGCCATTATAAATATTTTTCGTATTTAAGTGTTGTTTTCGGGTGATTTACGAGGTGAGCGTTGATCTCGCTCATTTTTTCTTCACCCTTTGAAGGTTATAGGACCCTACCAACCGAGACACGTCTTTTCCATCAGGTGGCATCGTTAAACGTTTGTCCGCATAAGGAACCTCATTATTTTTCGAGAAATTACATCACTTTTCCCGAGTTTGAACCCACCTCAGCTGGAGTTGGAAACACGAAGGAATGTTTTCTCTCCCTCTCCAGAGGGCAGTGAAAGGGGAAATGAGAGGGAAATGGTTTGAGTGTTTGCCACAGTGTAAACACCAGATCACAGGGGCCTGACCCAAGCTTATCAGGAGTGAAACTGGAAAGTTCTCCCTTTCTGACTGTCCTGAGGGAATGCGGGTCACTTCCCAGCATCCCTTTGGCCGCTCTCCATTGTTCGCACATATTTCTGTTGTAAACGTGACAGGCTGTATTGTAGCTCTTTCCAGGGAAGGTAAACAGACGTGCTTGGCTGTACTGAAGAATTCAAATACGGTTTTAAGACCCTGCTTTGTTAGTCAAGTAGAGGTTATTTGGCACTGTTAGTTAAGACAACAAGAGGATGTGTTAGCACACGGTGGAGGTAAACACTCCCACGTGTACGAGATGCGAGAATTCGCGGTATGCTTTTCAGATGTCAACAGAAGATGTCTTGAAAACATCTTCTGGATTGTTTATGATTTGTTACCTAGTTGACGGAGGGATTGTGGATTCCTGTGACAGAGGCTCTTGTGTTTTGATCCATAGCGTGGCTCTGATGTTATAGACTCCGTGTTGACATGCGACATATCATCTGCGTCCTCTGAACTAATAAAGATGGACGCTGACATGCCGTTCGATTCGGCAACACTGTCATAATTCATGCAGCAGCCAGTGTGTTATTGAGTGCAGATGTTCTGACGTAATGAATCCAGTGCCAGTTTCTGCTCACAAAGAGCTACAATGTGCCAGAGTCAGATAAAATGAGTAAATTGTGCTCTGCGAACCAGTAAAAGGTTGGGAAAATAATGCAGGTGCAGTTTTGCTTATATCTGGAGAAGTGCCACCTGTGAGGTTACAGTAGCTGACTGTGTCATCTATAATATAGATGAACTACTATTTATATTTAACGTTCACACAAGGAAATGCTGGGAACCCTTGAAATAAAGAGGTCGAGTTTGGAAAAAATGCCAGATATTGACCTAGATTTAGATTTATTTTTTAAATGAAAGGATAGTTCATATGAAAGTGACTGTTCTTTTATCATTTACTCACCCTCGTTCCAAAGCTGCATGACTTACTTTCTTCTGTTGACCATGAAAAGAGAGGGTTTTTTTTTTTTTTTTTTAATGTGCTGGTGATCAGGCATTTGAAGCTTCAAAAAGGATCACAAATCTTCATAAAATAGTGCAGAAGACATATATATTAAGTATTTATAAGTTGAAGTCATTGGAACAACATGCAAACTCCACACAGAAAGGCCTCAAATCAAGGATCTGCTTGCTGTAAAGAAGGCATCATGCCATCCAGAAAAAAATCTGAATTATTACAACTGGATCATTTGGGTATTTTATGCATTTTTTGATGTTGTTTTTTTTTTTTTTTGCTGTTTTGGAGCACGACTTCCCCAGCCCTCATTTGCATTCATTATTCCAGGATATTCATCAAAAATTAAGCTTTTGTGTTAAACGGAAGAAAGAAAGCCATATGGGTTTGGAGTGAAATGATGATTAATAAATAATTATGTAATTTGCATTTTGGTTGAATTTTTTTTTTTTTTTTAGCTTTTAGCTTTAACTTTTAATGAAACAAAGGTAAATGATAAATAAGAGGAGACAAATGAATTATAAAATATAATTTTCCAGTTATTTTAGGCCTTACTGATTAAATATAAATAACTTTTATATATATATATATATATATATATATATATATATATATATAAGAGTGAAATAATCACGAGTTTGTCTGTATTCATGCTTTTGGATAAATCAGTTCAATGTTTTATTGATGGAAAGTGCAAAATAAAAATTAATTAAAGGACTAAAATGAAAACTTGAAAATGTACTGATCCTCAGGCCATCCAAGATGTAGATGTGTTTGTTCCTTCATTCGTCAACGATTTGGAGAAATTGCATAACTTGCTCTCCAATGGATCCTCTGCAGTGAATGGGTGCCATCAAAATGAGAGTTCAAACAGCTGATAAAAACATCACAATAATCCATAAATAATCAACATGACTGAGCAAGTGATGTAATGATAAATTTCTCCAAATCTGTTCCAGTGAACGAACAAACTCATCTACATCTTAGAAGGGTTGAGGGTGAGTACATTTTCATTTTGGGGTTAACATAAAAGATTCTTTTGCCAAGTTAGGCAATAGAAATCCACCCTTCTTTAAACATGAGCCAGCACTTTCATTTCCTCTTCAGAGACTTCATTTAGTCTAAATCAAAGTGTGCTGAAGTTCGGCGTGGGCACTTTTTTGGAAAGTTGACTGCCAAAAATTGTTTGTGATGTTTTGTGATCTTGATATGACAAGAACTCGACATGCAACCTTTTCTGAAAAAGAAGCGGACTTTAGCTTACTTTTAATAGAGAATTTAAAAGGACATACATAAGTGTGAAGCTAATGTAATATTTTTGGACAGTTAATTGCATATTAATTGCCTTTAAAAATAAATTTATATAATTAGCTGAACCTGAAGGGTGTTTTTGACCCACTTAAGTAAGATTTACATACATCTTGATGCATACATCAATGTACATTAAAGTACAACTTTTAATTTGACATTATTGCAAAGTGAATTTTTTAAAAGCTTAGATAAGTGTTTAACAGTCATGAAAGTGAACTCTCTTTAAGTGCGCTTAAGTTGCTGTTTATTTCATTAATATATCTGCAAGTACAATTTAAAAATATATATATACTTTTAAGATTTGAAGTACACTACAAGTGCACGTTTAATGCAATTAACCACACTTCTTCTTTTTTTTAACAAGGTATAGTTAATTAAAACTGTAATATTTGTGTTTCAAGATTAGAAATCCACCCCATTAATCATAGTTAAAAACCTGAGGAATAGGAGAATTCTGGCTGGAAATCCAAATGCCTTATCGCTTTGGGCAAACGTTGGGTTAGACTTCAGTCTTATCAAACAGCCGTCCTCTCTCACCTTGACCTGTCTGTCAGTGTTGGTGGAGGGTGAATATTAAAGGAATGGTGTGACAGCCGAGCAGAGGAAGATGTATGTCAAATGTCAGCACGACTCTGTTCTGTGTTCCTCACACTTTCCTGTTTGTTCCGGTTCTCTCCTCTCATTCGCTTTCAAACAGTCAAGTTCACTCAAGGAACGTCATTTTTCTTCATTACCAACTATTCTGAACCTCCAAAAATCAGTCTGTCTATCTATCTGTCTGTCTATCTATCTATCTAATGTTAAAATATAATATAATATAAATATTAAAATTATATAATATAATTTATATTCTATTAAAATTATATAATTTATATTAGATTTATATTTGCCTATGATATAGATTTATATTTGCATAAATTTAAGATTGAGTTACAAAAATTCAATAAGTGTGTACAAAACTGATTTATATATTTACCATTTTATATTAAAAACATGACAATAATTACACATTCATAGTATTTTCATATTTTTTACTGAAACAAGATCTCAAAATTCTGTTTTATAAAATTGTGTAAGTCTGATATGTTAACTTTAAAATAAAAAAATAGATTATAAATGTAACTGTTCATTTAAAATGTAATAATGTATAAATAAACTCATATTACAATGTTATATTAGCATATTTGCATATCTACGTATTTTTTTCAGAAAACATGTAATGCAATAGATAGATAGATAGATCACAATAATGCATAGAGTTTATTGGTAAAGTGTCAAGATAATATTGCAGTGTTTTGCCTTAATAAAAGGTATGTTTTTATATATAACTTCACATTACATTTTCCCATATTTCCCATATTTAAAGAATTAGTGCAGTGGTTGTCATCTCATGTCTTCATATCATCAGGAGATAGCTGAAGAGAGACATACAAAATGTGCAGAGCACAAACATGTTTTAAAATCCATCAACACTTCCAGCGTCAGGTTTTTCCAGGGCTCTAACAGACCTGATCTGCAGACTGATTTTGGGATTTTCCCATTGCGTTATTCCCATGGCAGCAGTGGTGCTCCTGACGGACAGCTCTAGTGTATCCTTCAACAGTGCGCTGTCCGTGGTTCTGAACACGTCTCCACAAATTCCCGCCTGGCCAGCCGGTCTCCCACGTTTACATACTGTCTTTAAACACCAGCATGCCAGTGCTTTTATTCACGTCCAGCACTCTTTGCAAGTGCTAATATTGCTTTCACACTTTTTTGGCATCCAAAATTCTGTCTACACCTCTGAATTTCCAGTTTCCGCTGCAGATAATTCATAAGAAAAGCAATGGTGGGCAAAACCGCTCTGGTTCACCCCTGCTTTGCCCCGGTGAGACCAACATCCTGTTGACATATGATAGGTTGGGCAGAAAGGCACAGGGATCAAATAATTTGTATAATGCCGTACATAAAGAGATGTCCTGAGCAGATTACAACACAGGAAGTCAGCGCCACCTCTGATGACCCTTTGAAAGTCAAATCAAATGCCCTTGATATTTTATCATAAAGAGCATCATGTGCAAACACTCACTTAATCTGCTTACTGAAAACATGGGTGTTGCTGGCCAGTTTACGTCAAATTATAATTGTCATTTGTGCATCCCTTTGTACCATTTTTTTCCTGCTGAAATCTGTAATGAAACTACATCTTAATTCATAGATTCATAATTCTAACTTTGTTTTAATGCCACTTTTTTAATATCAGAAATATAGAATTCCATAATTAATAATTCCAAAAAAAAACAACAAAAAAACTTACGTAGTCCATATTGCTCAAACACGATATTCTAAGTCTTCTGAAAACATAGAATGAAATATTAGTGGTAATATGCTGAAAAAATCATCACCTTAGTGACTTAAACATATATTTAATTTAATTTTGACTTGAATAGCCTACGTCTCTCCAATGAAAATGTTTTAAGTAAGTTTATAAATTAAAATTCATAATATGTTGTAATATAGTTTTGTGGAGCTAAACTTACACCACTTGTCAAAAATGTCTAGGTAATTTAAATAAAATCATTTTAACTTCTGAAAATCATTTATTATCACTTCCTGAAATAAACAGTGAACAAGTTTGGTTTTAAAATATTATTATATTTGAAGAATTTTCATGTGCCAAATCAGTGACAAGTCAGCGGTGTAACCAACATTCAAGAAACCACTTTGTTATCATGTGGATGAAATGAAATAAAAAAAACTTGGAAAATATGTTTGAAATACTATAACAATAATAATAACAATAATAATATTCATAACTGAGATGTACATTCATGTGTATTGAGTGCAAATAAATATATATTTTTTTAGATTTTTATACCACTTGATACATTAGAGACTCTAAAAAAAATGTACAAAATGGTTTAAACTTTTTTTAAAGCAAGTTATTCAAACAAACAAAAGTGCTTTCCTATGTAAGTTAATGATTGTTGATTACATAATTGTGTGAGTGATTGTGAAGCATAATGTTCTCTTCATTATTTAGTCTTTCTCTGTCAGACGTTTCCTCATAGCACAAGCTCCTCTTGTTTCACTGAAAAAAACTGACAAGGATGTGTAAACATTGACATTGACTCTTCAAACTGCTGTTGATTCTGTTCATTACTGGCGATGGAAGAGGACATAATGGAGGCTGACATTTGGTCAGTCAATGTTTCAGCCGAATGGATCAGTAACATTTTAACTTGGTGGAGATAACTTTAAGAGAAAGAGCAGAGATAAGGCCTCAACTCAAACACCAGAGTGGAGCATTGACACCAGCGTGACATTATGAAATAGTCTTTCTAGTTAGAAGCAGCAGGCAGCAGCGTGCCATCATTCACATCCTCTTCATGTTAGAGCACACATTTCCCTGATTTATGCCTGGTGCATACACATTAACAACTAATATCATACTAATATATATATATATAATATATATATATATATACACTGCTCAAAAAAATTAAAGGAACACTTTGAAAACACATCAGATCTCAATGGGGAAAAATATCATGCTGGATATCTATACTGATATGGACTGGGTAATGTGTTAGGAATGAAAGGATGCCACATCGTTTGATGGAAATTAAAATTATCAACCTACAGAGGGCTGAATTCAAAGATACCCCGAAAATCAAAGTTAGTCCATAGCCAAAATGGCTAGTCCATTTTGCTGAAATTTCATTGCAGCAACTCAGAATAGTACTCAGTAGTTTGTATGGCCCCCACGTACTTGTATGCATGCCTGACAACATCGGGGCATGCTCCAAATGAGACAATGGATGGTGTCCTGGGGTATTTCCTCCCAGATCTGGACCAGGGCATCACTAAGCTCCTGGACAGTCTGAGGGGCAACCTGGTGGTGTCGGATGGAGTGAAACATAATGTCCCAGAGGTGTTCTATTGGATTTATGTCAGGCGAGCATAGGGGCCATTCAATGGTATCAATTCCTTCATCCTCCAGGAACTGCCTGTATACTCTCGCCACATGAGGCCAGGCATTGTCGTGCACCAGGAGGAACCCAGGAAACACTGCACCAGCGTAGGGTCCGACAATGGGTCCAAGGATTTCATCCCGATTCCTAATGTCAGTCAGGGTGCCATTGTCTAGCCTGTAGAGGTCTGTGCGTCCCTCCG
Source organism: Tor tambroides (assembly GCA_021397915.2). NCBI lineage: Eukaryota > Metazoa > Chordata > Actinopteri > Cypriniformes > Cyprinidae > Tor > Tor tambroides. The sequence goes on along the minus strand of JAFVLL020035121.1, from coordinate 16,291 downwards.
TTGATATGCCTCCCCAGACCATCACTGACCCACCACCAAACCGGTCAGGCTGAACGATGTTACAGGCAGCATAACGTTCTCCACGGCTTCTCCAGACCCTTTCACGTCTGTCACATGTGCTCAGGGTGAACCTGCTCTCATCTGTGAAAAGCACAGGGCACCAGTGGTGGACCTGCCAATTCTGGTGTTCAATGGCAAATGCCAATCGAGCTCCACGGTGCCGGGCAGGGAGCACAGGGCCCACTAGAGGACATTGGGCCCTCAGGCCACCCTCATGAAGTCTGTTTCTGATTGTTTGGTCAAAGACATTCACACCAGTGGCCTGCTGGAGGTCATTTTGTAGTGCTCTGGCAGTGCTCATCCTGTTCTTCCTTGCACAAAGGAGCAGATACCGGTCCTGCTGATGAGTTAAGGACCTTCTATGGCCCTATCTAGCTCTCCTAGAGTAACTGCCTGTCTCCTGGAATCTCTTCCATGCTCTTGAGACTGTGCTGGGAGACACAGCAAACCTTCTGGCAATGACACGTATTGATGTGCCATCCTGGAGGAGTTGGACTGACTGTGCAACCTCTGTAGGGTCCAGGTATCACCTCATGCTACCAGTAGTGACAGTGACCCTAGCCAAATGCAAAACTAGTGAAAAACAGTCAGAAAAGATGAGTAGGGAAAAAAATGTCAGTGGCCTCTACCTGTAAAACCATTCCTGTTTTGGGGGTCGTCTCATTGTTGCCCATCTAGTGCTCCTGTTGTTAATTTCATTAACACCAAAGCAGCTGAAACTGATTAACAACCCCCTCTGCTACTTAACTGACCAGATCAATATCCCAGAATTTTAATTGACTTGATGCTATACTCTGATTAAAAGTGTTCCTTTAATTTTTTTGAGCAGTGTAATATATATATATATATATATATATATATATATATATATATATATATATATATATATATATATATATAATTAATAAAATTGATTAATTAATCGATTTTAATTAATAATAATTATATAATAATGGAATTATTAATGCAATTATTAAATCATTATTCATTCTTTTAATTAAGTAAAATAAATCATAATTTATTTATGATTTAAAGCAATCATAATTTAGCTATGATCTAGGTATGATATAGCTATTTATCATGTATAATGGTATTTCTGTTTGTGAAAATTTAAAATCATTTCATTGAACAAATAAAAATATAAATGCAAAAAAATATGAATCTGAAATCTATACATAATAAATTATAATATGTGAACACAATATAAAAAGTATTTAATATTAAATATGTATTTGAATTCCTAATTCTAATGAAATAATTGTACTTACATAATTAAAATATTTTTGAATAACATTTCAGAATAAAATGTAAATGGGTTTATGTAATTTTTCATTCTAAATAATAATAATAATAATAATAATAATAATAATAATATATAGCATGTAATATATATATATATATATATTGTTTTTATGTTTGTGACTTTGCAACATTTAGGTAAATTTAAATGGATTTTTTTTTTTTTTTTTTTTTTTTTTAGTTGAAGTTCAAACAGACATAAAAATGTGTATTTATTCAACCTGGATTTCACTGATCTCTCAAGATAAAACGTATGTCAATTCTGGCAGTTTTTGGTATAACATGTAATATATATTGTTTTGTAGCGTTTATGTGTTTTGTAGCATTTATGTTTGTGACTTTGCAGCATTTAAGTAAAATTAAATGGATTTTTTTTCTTTTTCTTTTTTTCAGTTGAAGTCCAAACACAGACATAACAATGTGTATTTATCCAACCTGGATTTCATTGATCTCTCAAGCAAAAACGTACGCCAATTCTGGCAGTTTTTGGCAGACAGATTAAACTAAATCGGAACTGAGTGGATTCCAATTCATTCAAAAGGTCATTCATGTTGTCTTACTGTTTTCATCAATGGATAGTTAAAATTGTTTAATAAAGATATGCTGCTATAAAAAGTTTGCGTTGTTTGTGAATAAAATTATTATTCTGAATCAGGGCAGTGATTATTTGTAAGATATTTGATTAAACAGTGAAATATGTTTATTCAGAAACACAAACCTCTGATTTCTACTGATTATTAACTAAAACCGATTAGTGACCAAAACCGTCCTTGACTGTGACTGGTCCAACATCATGCAGTCATTCATAAACTCTTTGAACCAAGCTGAATGAGGAACAGGAGCATATTTCAACTGACAAAGTCAATAAGTTTAAACTGAATGAGAGAAACTTAAAACCGAACAACTCAATGGATGTTTTACAAGACATTTTCAGATTTATGTTTCTTCCGCCCTAATGGCGATGTACAATATATTCATAGGTATCAGCTATAAAGGGCAAGCAAGCATTACAATTTAACCTTAACTGCACTGAAATTATTTTTAATATTGAACACGTTCAGCAGGGTAAATAGCTTTTTCATTAGAGAATGCACAGAAAGACCAATATATTGGAATTATGCTGATTAAAAAAAAAAAAAAAAAAGTCACAATACCCTATCCATGAATCAAGAATAAACAAACCATAAAATAGGAATTGACAGATTTATTAAACTAAACAAACAAACAATAACTAAATAAATAAATAAATATGAAATGCACATTTCTTTAAAAATAAAGTCAATGAAAGAGATTAAGGTGCTATAAGGTAAATAAAAAGAAATCAAATCTCTTTTCTGAATGTGTGCTAGTTTGAATCCATCTTAATGGAGCTTTCACCCACTTCTGTCTAAATTGAGCAATGTGCTGCCACCTGCAGTTACTGAAATTGAAGCATTTCATTGATACATCAGTTGTCATCCTGTTTTTTTTAGTAGAATGTGCTTTCAAAAAGAAACATAGACATGCAGCGGAGGAGATAGATAAAACTGTGAATAAAAAAACATCACAAGTGAGAAACAAAAAGGGGCCTAACACTGAGCCTTGTGACACACCTTCAAGGATCTATTAAAAAATGTATTCGATAGCAAACTGAAACAAATTTAACATCCTTTTCACCTAATGATCATCTAGAGATGAAAAGGCATGACTAAAATATAATATGGAGGACATTAGACAAATGCTGTGGTTTCCCAGTTTATGGATCAGTTCACAGTAAATCTGGGCTACTCCAGACAGTTCAACCATGTTCAAATCCTCAAGAATGCCAGTAAAATAATTGTTTATTTGTATCCAGTACAAATGGATCACACGCCACATGTCTGTGTGACTTGTTTACACTTTGCATTTAGTTGACCATTCCTAATTGCTTTGTCTTTTATTAAAATGTGAACCATGCAAAAGCATGTTCGACTGTGTCTTGTTTTCAGAGAAGTCATCATGTCCAACTTGGTAAATGTGGGACACATAAACTTTTGTAGGATCATAAATTTCCATCTTCATTCTTTGTTAGTTTTTTAGTCCAGACCTGTGGTCAAATTTTCAGCAGCTGAAATAACAATTTCCTCTTGACCAAATGTTAATTTAAATAAAAGTCTTCTGTTTATGGAGTATTTTGACATTTGAAGATGCATTGACATTCTCAATTTTATTGACAGGCTGTTAATGTGGAAGCAATTATAAGACGCACACGCATAAAACTGTATCAAAATGATAGCTGTCGAATTCACTTCAGTACAGTGTTGCCATTTTATAAGGTATATTTTTTATTAAAATATATTTTGTTGTTGAAATTGAAAGATTTACTGATTTTAAGATAGGCCAGGCATTTTTTACAACAAATTTTTTTTTTTACAACAAGCCCTCTGTGGAGCCACCGTATTTACCAAATCGGACCTCTGCAGGGCCAACAACCTCATCCGGATACGTGAGGGGGATCAGTGGAAGACAGCATTTGTGACACCAACTGGCCACTATGAATATTTGGTCATGCCATATGGCCTTGTCAGCGTCCCCTCTGTATTCCAGGACTTCATGCATGAGGTGCTCTGGGAGTTCCTCCATTGGTTTGTGCTTGTCTACATTGATTATATCCTTGTCTACTCCTGGAGCATGGCCGAACATCACCAGCACGTTGTGGAGGTCCTGAAAAGCCTGAGAGAATTTCATCTGTTCCTTAAATCTGAGAAGTGCTCTTTCCATCTGTCCTCAGTGCAGTTCCTTGGATATAACATCAGCAAACATGGCATCCAGACGGAAGATGGGAAGGTAAAAAGCTGCTAAGAACTGGCCCACTCCTACCAACATCAAGGAATTGCAATGCTTCCTAGGGTTTGCAAACCTCTACCAGCATTTCTTTTAGAACTACAGCTCCATCACCAGTCCGTTGACAAGTCTGCTCAAGAACAAGCCCAAGTCTCTGTCCTGGACCCTTGGAAGCGTTCCAGAAGCTCAAGACCCCCTTCACCAGAGCACCACTCCTAGTACATCCAGCGATTATCTCCTGTGTATTTCTCCAACATCTGTCTCCAGTGTGTCTCCCCCTCCTTCGTGTTTCCTGTGAATAAAGTAAGGATTACCTGTATACTATATAAGTATACCTACCTTTTCCGACAAGGTGTGTGCTTCCCATCCATCTGCTCCACCATCCATAATCTCCTGCAGCTGCAATAAAGGAAAGTGCAGTTATCATTCTCATCACGCATTTCAACCCTACATTGAACTGCTATTTACCTGCCTTATTCTGCATTTGCTCATTACTGTTAATAAAGACCCTGTTTGCTCCTTCAGTCTGTCCACATTCTGCAACATACACCCATGCATTTAATTTTTATTCTAATTCCTTACATTTGAATTCCAATTTGAATTCTGCATTCTGATTGCAACCTTAATTTAAATATAATTAAATTTAAATTTAAATTCAGCACATAATTCAGTGCGAAACCCTGATTAAGACAGATTAAACTTAAATAAATACATTTATCGAGTCGTTTCACAGCTTTATCAATACACATTTGAACCATCAACTGTTTGTTCTTCCATAACTGGCTTTGAAATGCAACCATGTAATCACAAAGTTGTTTTGACTTGCTGATTTTTTATGCTGTAATGATTAATTAAATCCTGTTTATCACATTTCTGTGCATTCTTCTGGGACGTGAACATGCTAACACAGTGAACAGTACGTGATTTATCACATAGGACTGTTATTAATTCAAAGTATGATGCCAAGTAAGTCAACAGCTTAACGGCAGTCAATCTAATTCATTTAATCAGCAATTAAATAATCATCGAAAGGGATCTTTCAACACTTGTGTGATTACATGACTGTGCAGCATTTGGTTGTTATTTGCTACCAACCAGCCTTAAAGCAAATTACTCCGTCCCTCCTCCACAAGTGCGATTTTTACTCTGAAGTTTTGTTGTGTTTATTTCTTAAAGACTTCTTTAATCTTCTTGCATCTGGCCACATATAATTTTTCCCTAAGTGGACCCAAATGTTGCTTTAGCACCCGCCAAAAAGCATTTCCAGTAAATCTGAGAGCTATATAAAGAATCACAAAAAGAGACAAATTAATGTAATGTGTTAATGTAGTGTGAACCATTTACATAACAACCGGGGAAGCAATGAGTAAATGTAATTTCTGAATGTGCAAAATATTCCTTGTGGGGCTGAAAGTATGACTCGTTTTGTCTCTGGATGGCATTAAAAGCCTTTAGAGCCTATGAGGATTGTCAGATCACAATTACACTCACCTTTAAAGAAGTTGTGAACGTTTGCATGGAGTCCAATGAATCATTTCAGACTGTGGTGGTGCATTGACTTATGGGAAAACAGACAATGAGTGTGACAACGTGTAGTTAGGAAAGAGTAGAAAGATAAATGTTTCCGTTTTATGTGGCATTTGATATTTTTAGTGGTTTTGCCTCATTGGTCAGACCAGACGTGACACGGATGGGGGAAAGTTGAGTGTTCTTCCAGGTTCTTTCAGCTTCCAACATCCCAAAATCCAATCTACACCCCATGCATAGAATCCCCCTTACATATTCTTTTCCGATAATCAGTTACACCTGGCTGTACGTTCCCCATGGATTGGATATTTAGTAACAGCTGCATGCAGAAATAGCATTTAAGCTTAGCATGAAGTTAAACATTGACAGTTTACATAAATTCAACTATTTCTGATGCTCAAAACATACATTAAAATGACTTTTACTGATTTTCTTTACTGTATGAAAACACAATATCTGTAAGAAAATTACATTTTAATAGAGTGCTACAGGGATGACATATTTTTGTTGGCCAAAACTTAAAGTGAGTTTGCATTTTAGAACTTCCAGTTCCATCAACCTGAAGTCAATAGATTTTTTTTAATGGGTTTTTGGTTAAAATCATCACAGTAAACTAAAAACCTGGTAACTCATTTACTAACTAATGGCTTTTTACAGCCTTGTTGTATTTATAATCACTCTTGGCTGCCAGAGTTATCGGAAGTTTAATGTGACAGTCATGTGACCATGATTTTTTCATTTATTGCCTATGTTTTACTTTTGGCAGTTGTATTTAGGCTTCATAATTATCATGATGAACAAAATGTTCAAGAACCAGGGTGATGCTTCAAGGTTGGCCAACAAAAATACTTAATTACTGCAGGACTCTATTGTAAATGAATACAGTCACTCATATTTTATATTTCAAATATGTCACAACACTACATGTTTTGGTTTTGAAAATAATTTGATGCCACTAAACTGGCAGAATTCGGCAAACCCAAAAGAGCTCATATCCACACAGATCCTTGAAAATGGAATGTTTTCAAGCAGACTGATAAAAAAAAAAAACCTGCATTCTTATCCGTGGAAGCCAGCCAATCAGATTACAGCTTGCCAGATCGTGAAAGTGCTTTCCAGTTATGTGTTCTCAATATGTATTAGACTGTGGGCATACAGTCAGACACTGAAAATAACCTACGATCAGCCTACTTACAGTCTCCCAAATGTTAAACTGGGATATAAGAAAGTATTATTACATGGACAAAATTATACACATCTGTTTCAAATACAGATGGGTTGAAAGACACTATTTATACCACTCATTCATACCAGAAAACTTCAGAAGGACCTGTAGGAGTAATTTAATGGATTTCCTCCTTATTGATCAGAAGGGAACAACGCCTCCTTGGTAGTGTGATTTATCTCAATGTAGCAATAGCCAAGAGCTTATAAGACCTAGATGACCATCACAGAAGCTATGTGCATGTGTCTAAGTGCTTATGTGAACTGTCAAGGGTTTGGCCCACCCACCGGCTGGAGTCCCTTGTTCATTTGTTGAATGCGGGGCAAATGTTAAGCCCATCAGTGACCTGGACAACCTGTTCTCTAGGAAGTTAGTCCACCCCAAAGCTGTGTTGAATAACTTACTGCAAATAGCTTTTACCAGGCCCTTCTAATCTACTTACCTCTATGAAATATTTTAATTTCCCATGTGGAAGTTTGGAGGTAAGAAATGTTCTGTAGATTATATCTGCTCAAGCAGGGGACAGCGGATTATTTGTATACCGTATTATAATGGAGCTGATTGTTAAGGGACCGGCTCCAATTTTCGTTCTCAGAAGGCCGAGGGAATGCGGGCATGTTCTATATTCTCTATAGTCGCGGTGCAAAATTATTGGCTAGATCTTCAACCTGAAATGTTTAATTCAGCTAAGAGGATTAAGATTCTTTATGCTGTTCAGTGGCTCAGCTGGTGTTTGGATTACCTGCACCTCAGGCTTACTGTACGAAGTTGGAAAATAAACCTTGATAAAGATCCAGGGGCCAAACAAAACAAGCTCATTACCTGCAATGCTAAAATTATGAAATTTCTACTACTTCTGAAACCCTTCATTATCCTGAGAAAACTGAGGTGTAGGCAGGTTCTCTTTGTTTGGACTAAGACCTAAATTGACATATTCAAAATATGGACCTTCGGTGATTTATCTCCTGAATTTCCCTAGACCATAAGATCTTATTGCAAAGTACTTTTGTTTTCCAAAAAAATCCTCTTTGGCGCGATTACTGGAGATTTGGTTTTCTAAGACATCCAAGTCGCAGGTAATGCCGCGAAGAAGACAATAAACACAACAAAGGCATAGTTTCCAAAGAAAATCCATTTGAGCCTTGCCCAAAGGAGATCTCAGAGTCTCCTGGAAAAGACTCCTCTTCTGATACCTCGGAGAGTTCGCGTACGCAGCAGGAGCTGCGAGTGGCCACGGCCGTAGCCAAGGACAAAAGATCAAACTAAGAGAACCACACATGAACTGAAGAAAACAACAGCTTCATTGTGCGGCGAGCATCCTTATCGGGACCCCCTCTCATTTACGGTTTCCTCCTCCTTTTCCTCCCCCACTTTCTGAGTTTTCATGTGGTAACAAATGTATAAGGAAGCAATGGTTTGAAAGATTCTTCAGTTGGAAAAAAAAGCTTTGTAATTGAAAACACACATTGAGTCAGAGGAGCTGAGCTACCAGGGGAGGGCAGAGAAAGCCCCAATGAACAAAGGTTTGAATTGCGAAAGAGACAAACTAGACTCTGCATGACATCTGACTAAATACTCTCATTGTTTTTCTCCCCAAAAACAAGTATCGCATAACCGGCGGAGGGAAAGAACAGAGGAGAGGGATGTCTGCCGAGTCCAGACCTGCTGCCTTGACTTCCCCCAGTGAGCTTCAGAAACAATCCGTCCGGTATTACGGAGACGTGCCCTTGAAAACTGTTTATCCGTCTGACTCTGTGCAACAATATAAACTTGTGAACCGTGTTTTGGAAGCATCTGTGTTTTTCAAAAGCTATGAATGGTTTCAGACCTCCTTCAAGGAAGGTTTAAGCTCTCGAAGTTAGATAATAGAGTAAGTCACGAGTGTTTATATTGTAGCGGTTGCATCAATCTGTTGCACATTGCTGGAGAGGCATAACAGGACACTGACTCTCAGCTTAAAGTTCATGGATATTGATTCCAGATTTCGCCCATTCATGGAGCAGCGGCTCAAATCATGCCTCTTGTTGAGGAGTGGTATACCATTCATAAAGGGATCAGACCTGCAGTTTTCTGCATCCAAAGACCAGAGTGTCATCTAGACACAACAGTGGGCAACACCCTAGCATCCATTCAAAACATTAGCAACCAACTAAAACACTGTGAAAAACACTAGGAACATCAAATTAACTGCAACATAATTTGGAGTTTATAGTTTTGCATAGGGGCTGAAGAGGAAAAAAGCATGTTTTGATTTTAATTCTTAATTGTAAGAGTTTTAAAAATTATATTAATTATTTATTTAATTATATTAATTAGTAATTTGGCAAAATCTTTTATTGTTGTTTTTTATTTTCATTGTAATACTTTATTTAAAAAAAATAAAATAAAATGCTTCATTGCTTATTATTATGTGAAAGACTTTTGTCTGCCATTTTTTTTTTTTTTTTTTTTTTTGCCAAAGTCAAGCAGTCCAACCAACATGCAGACAAAAAGACATTAAAAAAAAAAGAAATTATATCAGAAAGGACTATGTGTCATTAAGCCTCTTAAAATTTAATTTGGTCAGGTTAAAGTTGTAAAATGTCATGTGGTATGACTTCCCAAAACCTTACTGATGATATTTTTTGACTTACTAATTCATGATATTCATATATATTATAGTATTGTAAAACAATGTAATATTTTTACATTAAAATAATGTAATATTTTTAATATGTACATTAAAATGTATTTAAAGTGTTTTTTTTTAACTTGATAGTTACACTACATGACAATTTTTAGAATCATTAAAAATAAACATTTGTTGAAAATGGTATAAAATTTTAAAAGCCACATGAAACCAGAATGAATACAAAACAAACATTTCTTGAACTGGCGCATATGTTTAAACTAGATGTTTAAAATTTTTTTCCTTGTTATTGATGCATATAGAGCACTAATGCTGTTATTGACAGCTTATTGAATTAATACTCATTCAGTCATTAAAAAAATAAGCTGATTTGTTTTCCTAGGAGACCTGTTTCTTATTTAATGGTCGCTTTGGAGCCCAGTTGCTGACTGAAAGGTTATTTCTTTGGCATCTGTCCTGAGAAGTATTTGTGTTTTTTTTTTTTTTTTTTTTGGTCTCCAGATATCCCATTGAAATGCATGAGTCAGATTTTGAAGGCGTGGCAGACCAATGAGACAGCTCGTTGCTGCCTCTAAAACGAAGTGCCATTGTAATGTTGGTCTAATTGCCCTGGTATACGTTAGAACTCAGTCTGAAAGGAAGTGGACAAAAGTTCACAGTGGGTCATTTTGGCTTGCTAAGATGAAAGCTGCTTCCATTTTTAATGAGGATTAACCCAAAAGGTCCCTTTTACTCACAACTATGGAGGCTGGCAGTGTCTTGTGCGTGTCCTCTCTCATGCAGGAGTCCTCCGAGCTGTTGGAAGGCCCCACTCCATGTGACCCTCTCCCTCATATTGCACCGTGCACCCCCCCCCCCCAACCCCGCACATCATACACAATGTGAGTTAAGTGAGTTCAGTGCACAAATAGGGGCCTTTCATCCTCGCCTCCCAGTCCCATACTTGTTTGGAGGTCAATGTGTCAATTCATGTAACGGAGGTCCTTCATGATCCTCTGTGTGAAAAGTGTGTTCGATCTCGCTTGGTGCAACAACCGCTTTTCAATTTTCGTTTGGAAAACATCCTGACACTGTTTTGCAACAGAGATATGGTATGGTGAAAGACCATAAAATGATGCGTCAGATGTTGCATAAATTGTATAATGGCTCATAAATTTTGATTTCCTCTGATCTTCTGTATGCATGCAATATCTTTCCTCTTGAGTAAGACGAAAACCTCAAATTATTCATTTAAAATAGAAATACAATAACATGAAGGTGGGTGGAAATGTATTCATTGAACAAATCATGCATCATTAGTGTTGCTAAGGAAAACAACTTTTACTGTTGCTCACGTGTTTGAACCTTAAATACTGTATAATATAAAACTTAACTTGCGCCGTTTTTGGCACTGACAAAAGGAATCTCTTCATTCAAAACCATGTATTTTTTCTCTAAGATCTTTAGCCCATTCTTAACCTTAATCTAATAAAACAACAACGTCAAACCTAAAAGTAGCCTTTAACCTCACTTTGGCAATGTTAAAAAAGAAATCTATCTATCTATCTATCTGAGTTTGTTTCTTCATCAGAACAGATTTTGAGAAATTTAGCATTACATCACTTGCTCACCAACGGATCCTCTGCAGTGAATGGGTGCCATCGGAATGAGAGTCCAAACAGCTGATAAAACCTTGCAATAATCCATAAGTAATTCACACCACTTCAGTCCATCAATTAACATCTTGTGAAGTGAAAAGCTGCATATTTGTATGAAACAAATAAATCAAGACATTTTTAACTTCAAACTGTTGCTTCCAGTTAAAATTTGAGTCCTCTGTTCAGAGTATCTTGCCTCGTCTGAATCATCAGGAGAGAAATATGCACAGGTCAAGCACCATTTACCACCAAGTGAAAGGTTCGAAAGGTTTTTGCAGATGAAATAAATATTTTTCATTAGGGTAAATATCGATTATTAATCCCTCAGACCCATCTCGCATAAATAGTAAACCATCCAGGGATCTTTGGGGTACTCCTTTCAACATGCTACATTTACGACACACTATTCTAATTCTGAATTCTAAATATTCTAAATTTCTAAATTCTATGTTTAGATGTTTAGTAGCCTACATAGAGCATGCAAATTAAGTGTGTGTGTGTTTGTATATGTATGTATGTATGTATAAACGCAATATCACACTCATGTGATAGTGCTCATATATAAATATAATATTTACAAATTGGCAAAATATTCAAACCTCAGACCTATATAAACTATATTAACCTATATCATAGACTATATTATAAACATTAAGACAAGCCAGCATTCAGTGTTTATCTTAACTAATTATTGTTTTCTCATTAAAATATACATGTACATTTCCTGAGCTGTGGCTTAAGGTGTGGTCATGTTTATAATTTTTTCCCCCTAGTAATTTCAATAGGAATCCACACGACTGGGAATTTCCCCCATACAGATTTCACAACAGGTTCAAGTTGGCCACATGATTTTGTCACACTGACCAACAAAAAGATGCTTGGTTTGAAAATGGCTTGCAAACAAAGTTGTCTATGCGACCACTGGTGTTGTAACTCACATTTATTATCAACATCCACAACAAAGAAGTGTACAATTTTTTTTGTCTTTTTTTGTACAGTATATATTTACTTGTTCCTTTGTTTTTGTGTGTGTGTTATTTAATGCAAAAACATTCATACATTTTTAAGTATGGCTCAAGTGTCCAATATTTTTTGGTGTCACTGTTTGGACCCTATGAGCTATATCTAGCCTGTACATTTGTGATATGATAATCCAATAGTGATTTCAGTGATAGTAGTTGTTTTAAGTTTTCTGAGAAGCAAGGAACATGGCTGAAGCGTTCAATTGGACTAACAGGAACACTAGTCTAATTTCCAATAAAACTGTGAATAAATCCTTTGAGTAATGGGAAGAGATCCCTGTTTCCCACAAGGACAAACAGCTTTTGTTTCTCTCATGCATGCTCAGAGGCAAAAGGCCTTTATTGGAAAATGGTTGTGGTGTTTTTCTGAAAGATCAGTAGGACTCATTAAAGAAGTCATTATAAAAGCAGAAAAAAATATGACACATTGCAGTGCAGACAGATGACCTATTTATGGGGTGACTTGTAGTGCATCTATAAAATGTATAATAGACTTTTTATGGATTACAACAATTGCTAAATCCATGAAAGTGGAGGAAAATATGAACTAATGTTCCAATCTGACATCAGTGGTGATGTGTGAACTAGATAGCAATGTGAAAAGTCAATAGATTCAGCTTGACATTTTTATGCCCTTTCCTGATATCTAGTTCAAAGCAGATACCCAATTTCATTTACCAGCTGGCTGAGTAGTGTTGGGTCTGAATCCATCTTCTTGAGTCCAAGTTCTTAACCAATTGGGTTTAAGTGGGAGACTTTTAGTAATGCCTTATCGTCTTAATTTTGTGTTGTTACTTTTTCTCTTTCATATTACACATGACATGAAATCAACTGTACTCTGTAAAAAGAAAGTTCAAAATGTCAAATCCAAGTTCACCCTATTGCATTCAAGTTCATTCTTAATTGCAGTTTGAGTCCAAGTACCCCATGGTTAAGTTAACCAACAAACCAAAAACATTTTTTCTAAATTTTAGTTCATAGGCTTTTTGCCTTTATTTTATTGGTCAGTGGAGAAATCACAGGAAAGTACTGGGACTGGGACATGACCCAGCCAGGACTCAAACCCAGGTCTCCATAACCACACCAGTGCTTCATGTGTCTGGAACAACACAAGTAAGAAACTCTAATTAGGGTAAATCTTATGAACTGAAGGAAAAATCGGCAGGGGACACTTTGAAAAGCTTGTTCGTTTGCCCTGGTCTGCATTAGGAATTTCTTGTTGCTAAGCAAAGATGAAGTAAACAAAGGAAAACATACCAATGTCTGTGATTTACTCTTCTAGAATTTGTTGGTGATCATCAATATATTTACTTCTCTTGAACATGGCCAACTAGAGTAACAGAATAATTCACTCTCAGTATTGTTTGGTTTAAAATCCCAGTTCACTTTTGTCTGATAAAACCACATTCACATTCTCAGCCCTCTGGATTTGACTTGCTGGAATCATAAAAAGTACTAATTTAGTTTTGGAATTTCATGAAGACTAGTATAATTACATTTGGCAGTTATAAGACTAATTATATTATAATGTAGACCTCCTTATAAAATTCTTAAAAATTTGAGCATTCATGTCTGAAATTTGAGTTATTCACTGAAAATCTTGAATCTTGACATTACCCTGTTCAAAAAAACAAAAAAAACAGAACAGCCAATGCTGGTTGGCTGATGGTCAAGCTGATCTCCCAACTAGACCAAGCTGGTGTTTAGCTGGTTTTAGCTGGTTAGTCAGCTGGTCTCCCAGCCTGACCACAGCCAAATAAGTGGTCAAACCCCCTCTAAAACCGGAGTGCTACACCAGCTATGACCAGGTTAGAAGACCAGTTAAAACCAGCCAACCAGGGGTGCGTTTCCCAAAAGCATCATTAGCCAGCTATGTTTGCAAGTTCCGTCGTTACCAACATAGTTCAACGATTTGGTGTTTCCGAAACCATAGTTCAAACAAACATTCGCAATCAGCGTTGCAAACTTATGTGGTTGGAACAACAGCTCTCGACCTGTGGTTAGAAGCATAGTTTATACACATAATATATATACACATAATTACAGTATTTAAGTATTCATAATCTGTTGTCATAAGTGAACATTTGGGGAACTGTAAAAGAATAAAAGAAAAGAGGAAATCATGAGCACACTAAAGAGATTTTACGTTTGATTATTTGGTTTTCTTGCTTGAATGCTTTTGTTTAGATGTAAAATGGAAAAAGTGATTGCATTATTTGTTTCTTTCTTATATTTATTCTATTGTTTTTTTATTTTTGCATTTTTTTGCATCTGTTCTTATTTAGAATAACAAAGATAATATAAATAAAATAGCTATATTGTGATTATTAATATAGTAATTATTATTAAGAAAAGAACTGGAGGAAAAGATTGTAACGTTGTTAGGTGATTTTGTTTTGGAACCTTTAGAAAACTTTAACTCGATTTTTCTCAAAATTGACTTTGCTGACTATATCGACTTCAAACAGGTGTAGCAAAGTCATTTTTCGTCCGATTCCAACAAATCGTACATCATTTTGAATGTCTTTTAATGAATATAATATGAAAATGAAAATAACTCAATTTGAAAATTTGCTCATTGTGACTCATTTTGCCAACACAGGTCACATATGGGCTTAAATTATGCTCTTGGGCCCAATAAGCAAGCTAACACGGAGTACAATCTATATCTTCCATTCTATTTAAATATAAATGCATTTAATCTATGTATTTTTGCACGTCCTCAATCAGTGCCATTTTTGAAGAGTGTGCATGTGAAAGGTACAGGGAAACACACCCCTGCTTTGGCTGGTTTCAGTTGTTGTTCTTGTTGTTTTAACAGGGTTTTTCATCTGAATAATTCTCGAGCCAGATCTTTTCAATGAATCAGTAGATTCGGTTCACAAAACCAGTCTGAAAGATTTATTCACCAATGACTGATCTGGGGTGTGTTTCCCAAAAAACATCATCACTTGTCACTTGCTTAACTACTATAGTACTAGTCTCGCGTACCCAGACCTTTAGGCTGACGGCAGAAGGTCTGGGAACCTTGGCTGCTTTGAATGGCCAAGGCCCTTCTAAGTGGCCACATAACTGACAGGTAAAGCAACCAATCAAGTTTCATTTTGTGTTGCATCATGTTTAGGGGCATGGAAATATCCCCACCGGTGTGTAAAACTCTTGGACATATTTTAAATATTCTATGCTGTAAACTTTAAATATTTCACATACTTTTGAAAATCCTGCATTTATTTGATCCTGATAAGTGCTAATCATCACAGCTGTGATCACAATGGCTTTCTTCTTCCATGAGGGAGTTTGGCATCATGGCATTTTTCTTTCCAGGTAGAACGTTAAGAACACGACACACACATCTCATGGAAATCCTGTATAATTCAACCAATCTGATGACAACTTCTAAACTCCTGAAGTGTTTCCAATTTTCTGTGCGATACGCATCAGATGTTCAGCCAACGGTCTGTGGGCGTGACGTCTGAGGCTAAGACTACTAAAGTACGATGAATTGTTGGAAAAGCTAATTAACTTGCTAGACATGACTTTTCTTGAAAACAGAAACATTCATTGTTCAAACCACATGGGTTAGAATTACAGTTAATGACATAAAGCAGGTGGTAGAGTGATAATTTCTATTAATTAATCAGTTCGAGATCAAATCAAATGTACACTCTTCAAAAACACTGCTTTAATACAACATAGAATTAAATCTGTATGTGTATGGAATGAAAGATGTTGATTGTACTACATCTTAGCTTGCTAGTGATCTATTTAAGTCTATATGCCATACTGACATGAAACACTGCTTGTAACCACAGGAGTTCCAACCACACCACTTTGTGATGCTGTTTGCAAATGTTTGTTGGATTCTGGAAACACCAAGTCATTGAACAATGTTGGTAAGAACAAAACTTGCAAACATAGTTGGCTAACAATGCTTTTGGGAAACACCCCAGGTTTTAAAATTCAACTCTGATTCAGCTCTGATTCAGTAATTCAGTTGCAGTGGTTAACAGCTCATTGAGGACAAGAGCCTTGGCCAAGTGATTCACACATGTGCTTTTGATAGGTCTGATAGTGACAATTAAAAAAAAAA
>JAFVLL020035119.1:14410-27383 GCA_021397915.2 Tor tambroides | reverse complement strand
AGAAGATTAACAAGGCAAGGCAAGACTATGAAAACTAAGTGGGCTCCGTAAGGTAGCTATCGCTAAGATAAACGCTATACAATACTCGGCAATAAAACAGAGGAAGTCCATGGCTTAAGTAGCGTGTGTGATTGGGTGATCAGTGAAATCAGCTGTGTGTGTCGTCAGTGCACTGGATGATGGGAAATGCAGTCCGATGGTGAATGGCAACAGTAATGTGGTGCAAGAGTCAATGCTGTGAGTGGGTGACCTCTGGTGGTGATTGTCCAGAAGTGCATGGACCAGATTCGTGACACTAACTGATGACGAAGAATTTACAGAGCAGCCATCAAGTATTAGACAGTGATCTAGGTTATTACATGCAAAAGCTTTTGGTCCAGTAATTAAAACCTCTGTTTTTTCAGAATTTAGCAGTAAGAAATTGCTAGTCATCCCGTTTTTGATATCAACTATACATTCCGTTAGTTTTGCAAATTGATAGGTTTCATCAGGTCACGAAGAAATATAGAGCTGAGTATCATCAGCATAACAGTGAAAGCTAACACCATGTTTCCGAATGATATCTCCCAAGGGTAACATGTAAAGTGTGAAAAGTAAGGGGCCAAGTACTGAGCCTTGAGGTACTACATACTGCACTTGTGATTGGTATGATACCTCTTTATTTACTGCCACGAATTGATAGCGGTCAGATAAGTACGATTTGAACCATGCCAGTGCACTTTCTCTAATGCCAACATAATTTTCTAGTCTATTTAACAGAATGTTGTGGTCGATAGTGTCAAACGCCATGTGCTTTTGTTGTTGTTTTTTTGTTACATTGATGGTGACTAGTGGCTGAATATGTAATTGATTGGAAAGGTGAATATGGAATACTGTGGCGATGTACGAAGTTTTGACTGTTGAACAATAAAAAAAAAAAAAAGTTGAACAAAAAGTTGTAAAAAAAACAACAAAAAAAAAACGTAAGAACTCCCCATAATAAAAACTACTATTAAAACTCATCTGATTTTGTTTTGTCCAATATTGTTTTGGAAAGAATAAAAGCCTTCATTTTACTCTCACCACATTTATAAGGTGAGTAAAAATGACAACAAAATTTGAATTTTTGGGGGAAGTTGAACTATACCTTTAAAATCCCGTCTAAAAAAAGATGTCACCTGCTCAATAGATGTGGTTAAACAGCCTGACACGCTGCGTTGAAAAACAGTAAAAAAAACTGCTAAAGTGCAAAATTCTGTGGTTGTGGCTGCACGGATGTAACAAATTCTAGAATTGAATGTTCTGCATGTTTTCTGAAATTGGAGAGGAAATCGACTTTGATTGAAGTACACTTCAAGGGGAGCAGTAAAGGTGATGGAAATGCAGTAACACACCGCTCTGCTCGTCACAGGGGATTTTCTCATTGCTGCTTGCAGTTTTCATCTACGTTTTTCAAACATTCCAAACTTCCAATCTAGTCCAAGACTGTGGCTTCTCCTGCAATATTTAAGCTATATATAGAAATTATTAATTGCATCATACAGCTGAATCAAAATAACTAAAAAAGCTACTGAAGCATTATAAAGAAAACTTAGGTAAAATATAGATGTTGTTGTCATGTCAAACCATCAGTGTCCTGTAAGTTACTGCAGTATTTTAAGAATTACTGACATCCAATATCACCATTGTACCCCTGAGCAAACCACTCAAACTACTCAAACCAGATCTTGTTTGCATATCACCATGCCTGACAATGATGGTATTAACTGAGAATGTCTTTCTCAGATAACAAGGGCTAGTGGCACTAGTTAGGTATCTTAAATTAGGACATTTTGTGAATAAACAAACTAAAATAAGAAATGTAAAATTAAATTTGTAAATCTGAACAAAATATTTCTATATCTGTTTGGCTAAGAAGTGAACGCCATAAAACCACACTGGCATTAAGACTATACAAATTTTTATAGAATATATCATTTTTATATCACTTTTTTAAAAATATTTTTTAAGGTTATATATATATATATATAGTTGTGTGTTTTGAAGAGTAATTTCTTCTCAAATCAGGCACTTGTTACATGTAATTACTATTATAATAACAATTAATCATAATTACATGCAAATAACCCTGTGCCAAACTCTTAATCTTAACCCTAACCATACAGTAAGTACATGTAGCTAATTAATTTTACTCAGTTCATAAATTTATAATTACACTGTAACAAGGACACCTTAAATTAAAGTGTAACCACAGCAGGTAATACTATGACAAATAACCACACTGTATAGCCTATCTGACAACATTGCAGGCTATTGGATCAGTGTGTAAACTTTTCCTTGGCAATAACAGTGTAGATGCTTGATAGATGTTTTAAACTAAACATGACTTTCAACAATAACATACCACACTGATAAATTATTACTGAAGTCAAAGTCTGACAGTCCTGGTCTGCCTACACCAATATAATCAGGCTTCTGTGTAGTCTATTTTCTTTACCGAGCATTCAGGTAAGCTTACTTTCATGACAGCTTTTTGCTTGGGGCTGATAAGTGTCTTTGTAATTGATGAACAAGCTGGAAAGCACCGGATCTTTTATTTCACAGAGTTGCCAGATGTTTTTTTTTTTAAATCCAAAGAAAAAATACAACGTTTCACTATGTTAGGATAATTCATATATTAGAAAACTATATTTTACCAATCAAATAAAGAAATTCAGTTTATAATGTATTAAAGCACGAACCGGTCGCCTTATTGATTTGTCAGGAGGAATATTTGGCAACCCTACCAGATCGGCTCCAGTAGAAGTGAGTGCGCTTAGAGACCACAGAGCCCACTCAGGAAATGCTGTGTGGCTTTAGGAAACACATCTGAACGCGTCCTGCGACGTTTTAGAAAACAGTTATGACAATGTCGAAGGATCCTGTAGTCCAGTTTGGTGTGTTTTACGCCTTACTGTTCCCAGGTGTCTTTGGTTTTGGTGAGTATCATTTTACTGAAGCCTCTCGTGCTAACGGTGGCGCATCGTTGTATTATATTGTATCTTTTTTTATTTGTACTATTGTGAGCATCTATGAGATATGCAGCATGCGTTCACGTAATATTAAAATAAATGACATTCTTTACAGTATATTGGATAGGCCTACTATAAAATCGCTGCGTTTTAAATGCGTGTTTCCTATGATATCAGGCCTGTTTGAGTTCCCTGGCACGATCATGGAAATCCTGGAAATATAAGCACGTTTTACAATTATGATATCCCTGCCTGGATATGACTCGAATCTTAAAGTTATATTTGTAGAGAATATGTTATTATAGGCTATTTTATCGTCTAGTCTGTTTTTGAGTTCAATCTATAAAAATACATTAGCCTACATCAGTTTTAAATCCATTGAGGTTCAAACTAGTTCACATTTGGTTGTTTAAAAACACTTATTAAAGATAACTTGTACTATAGTAGCAAGCCTGTAAATTTTTAATTTATTAATTTTTTTTATTGACGTAATGTTAGGCCTGTGTGCTACCATCTGGCTAAAGGTTTCCCTTCATTTTTGTTGCTGTTGTTTTCAGTATATAGCTTGAGCTAAAGATCCGAGGAAATTTTGTACTGTAACAAAATGTTCCTTCTCCTCTTTTGCATCTAGAATCAAAAACAAAGACTGTATTATTTACTGTGTCAAGCACTTTATGTTAAAAGTTAAAGGGGAAGCTTCACAGCACAAACAGCAAGGGTTTACATTGCCAGTAATACACTGATAATATCTACCATAACTTACAGTACTATAGCGTTTTTGGCTGGCATGCTCTTGGTTTTACTCTACCATGCTAAATACCATCAATAAACATGGTTATCATTCAATACCAGCGAATATGAAAATAATTTAATAAGCACCACAAAGTTTTCATAAAAGAAAGTACTTTACAAAAGATATATTTCTGCTTAAAGGTTGACATATAATGTGAACAAGAAATAAATAAGACAGTAAACAGAGAATGAGAGAATTATATTGACTCAAATTATTTGAACATTATTTCATAATTTTACCTGTATATTTTCCTAAAGCTTCCACTAAAAATAAATAAATAAAAACAACGAATCATCCTAGTGTAGGGGATTTTACACCCAAGGACCAGGTATGAATGAAGACCAGGAGTCAGAGATGCGATCAATTGAAGAAAAATTTACTGAAGAAAATAGCTTGCCGTTTCATCCGGCAGAAGTCAGCTTCAACACTCTCGATGGAGTTCGTAGGCCGCTCTGCGTACATGTTCTAGACACCGATAGTTATACTTTAACAGAGTCAATACATAGGTAAGCAAGATTCTGGTTGGTAGATAAACTTCAAAAATCTCCACACATGGACGTAAAACTTGAAGCATATCTTCTAGTGATTACTTTGGTGACAAGTGATCAGAGGTCAGACGCAATAGGCCTCTCCAGAGACGTTTAAATGTTATCCCAGACATCAGGGTGACGGCAAATGACGATTTCCTCCTAGAGCTCTCTCTCTGCGTCTAGCTGCAAAGATAGACATTCACACACATCCGCAGAAAACACTTATCTGTACTTCAAGGTTGCCGGGCTCTGCCCTGAATCTTATCAAATGGTTCACTACACACACACACACACACACACAATGAGAGCAGCTTCTTAGAGAATAAAAAGGCAGACTAAAGCCACATTCAACTTATTTTCTAGCACGCATGTAACTTTGATAAATAATTATTAAAGAAATATTATTATGAGGGCCATTCTGGATCTACGATCCACTCCTTCACTAGCAATACGATGAACACTGTAACAGTATTACATTAATAATACTATAGTCCTCTGAGGTGAAGTTCACGACTGTTGAACGAGGTGCAATATGGTGGTGGTGGTTGTGTTTGTTTAAAAAAAGCGAGTTTGTGGTAGTAGGGCCAGTACAGTTATCTGGATGAGCAGTCTGCTATAAAGCATTGCCATGGATGACAGTGAATATTAGCAAATATCTGTCAGCTGAATGCCACGACTGACCAGTCAAAATCAAGCAGAGAGCTGTGAGATAAGCAATGATATGTGCTTCTGTAGGAAAAATGTTTTTAATTGGCAAATTCCTGGTGAAGAACCGTTACACACAAAGTTAAGGAGCGATCTATCGGTCAGAAAGGTTGTTGTTACCATGGGAGCGCAAATTATGGCAGGAGAGGTCAGTGAAGGCCGTCTAGCCGGTGAGATCATCAGCTCAGGCTGGACACTCATACAGATGCAGTTCTGTGAGAAAACCACGGCTCAAAATGACTTCGCTATACACTTAAATGACCTTGTATTGTTATATACTGTTAATATTTTATTATTATTATTATTATGGGTCCCACTTTATATTAGGTGGCCTTAACTACTATGTACTTGCATCAAAAAATAAGTACAATGTACTTACTGTGTTCATATTGTGTTGCAAAACACTTCTGCTGCTATTGAGGTGGTATACGGGTAAGGTTAGGGACAGGTTTGGTTAGGGTGGTAGGGGTAGGTTTAAGTGTGGGTTAAGGTGTAAGGGATGGGCCAACAGTGTAATTACAAATGTAATTATAGAAATTAATTACTTGATGTAATTACATGCAGGTATTTTTAAAATATAAGTACAATGTAAAAACATATGTACAGAATAAATGCAATGTACCAAATTAATATAAATGTAAGTACATAGCAGTTAAGGCCACTTAATATAAAGTGGGACCGCATACATTATGTAGGTTTACATGTTATACAAGTTATTTTTTTGTATTTTGGAATAAATAATCAAAGGCAGGTAGTTTATTATGTACTTAACTCTATGCTTAACAGATCTGTACACCATATAGGCTAGATTCAAACATGCATATGATAAAAACCTTAGTATTTCTGTCTGAATATAGAATGATCTGTTAGATGTCATATAATGTAACAATGATGTTTTACCTGCAGGATCTTGCAGGTGTTCATTTCTCTTGCTCTAATGGCAGATCATCACATGGCTTCCAGCTAGATTCCCACTCACTTTAGGTTTGACTTTAGCAGGTGTCATATCTCTATTGAAGTCATTAGTATCAGTTTGCAGTGTGTCTCCATAATGAATGAATGTTTGGGTCTAGATTTCTGATTCATATAGTTTTCTGATTCATATAGATTTCTGTTCATATGGTTGTATGGTTTTTTCTTCTTGTGTTGCGTGTTAAACCTTCTCTCATTTTTCTTTTGCACTTTCATTTCCGTCCTGTTGTTCTTTACATTCCTTTATGTCTTTCTTTTATGTTTTTTTTCTCTATTCTTGTTGTGTTCAGCCAGCAATACATTGAAATGTTCTGGCCCAGTTTTGAGTTGTTTATTTAAACTACAGTATGGGTTTGAGAACGTGGTATGTAGCCTTTGGTTTTATTTTCACACTTGTATTACAGGAAAACCACAGTTAGGTCTGATCTGAGCGGGTGTGAATACATCACTGATCACACGTGGTTACAGCTGCAAAAACCGTGTTTGACAGTGTACATGGAGGTGTTACTCTGTCACTCTCGGGTTGAAATCGTAATGGTGATTGAGAAAAACAAACATCAAACAAAGCAACCACCTCCAGTGGATTATTGCTATTATACAATCTCTGCACCCCTGACAGGCATGACAGAGCCCTGATCAAAAGAAAACAATGTAGAGTAACAAAATAAGATGGGGCAAATGAGCAAAGTTGGCATGTGATTTCAGTTCTATGGCATGGCTATAGGGTGATATGACCTAAAATCAAAACCTTGATTAATTGAATATTTTACCTCGATTAGTCTTGCCCTCATAGTTAATTAAACGATTGTACTGTAAATATACACAACTATTAAAAAGTTGGGATTTTTTTTTCCAATGAAAGTGTATTTTTATATTTGTGATTTTAAAATAATTGAAGGAAACAAACTGTTTGTGGTTATTTGTTGAATATTTTGAACAATTAAAATCAGAGCTTAAAATGAAGACATCTTATGGAAAAGTCGCATTTCAGTTTTATTGTAAAAAGCAAGTTTCCTAAAAAAAAAAAAGTTTCATTTTTTGCAAACAAAATAAATTAATATTGCCTTGCCAAAAGTAGAAAATAACCAGCAAACAAAATAGCCTACTTTTAAAATATTGTCATGTGAAAAGTACAAAATAACTTGTATCTCTTGTAAATGAATATTATTAATAATGAACTGTGAAAAGTAGAAAATAATAACTTTCTCCTGTAAGTAAATGTTTTAAATAATGAATGCGAATAGAACGCTGCTGATTAAGAGAAAGAGCATGGCACCATCTCAGTAATCTTGTCCTGTCATGCTGTATGCACAAGTATTTACTCTAGGTTCTTACTGGCCATTCACACAGAACATGGCTTTCCATCTAAAACCGCTGTGAATTTCGGTTTCGCTTTCTTTTCAAAATTAATCGTCCAGCCCTACATGGCTATATATTCTTACATAGGTCTACTCTCACATCTAAACTAAACTGTCAGTAAGCACACTGTTAGCAGCACTAAACTACTTCTTATGAGCAAACAACAATTTCTGCTTTCTAAATTTCACTTCTCTACAACAAAGTGTTCGAAAACGTCTTTGATTTTTTTATTAGGTTGATTTTCATTACTAATTTTTCCTCAAAGTTGCAGAAACTGCATTATGAGCTTTGAGTTGTAATCTAACGAGGTCAATAATAACCAGGCGAAAGGGGCAATGAGGTGGCTTCAATCAACAAACACATTTTTATTCAAACAAGTCAACATGTTACAAATGACATCACCAAGCTTTAATGCAAACACGTGCAAAAAAAGAAAGAAATAATTGAGAAAAAGAGAAACAAACAAACAAACAAACAAAAAAAACCCCGGATGACCTTAGGTTACCTAAAAGAGAGTGAAGACAGAAGTGGTCCAAAAGCAAAAGTGCTCTCACCGCAGTCAAGCTCACAGCAATCACACTGCAAACCTACAGGAAAGAAAGCAAAAATATAGTGACCAAACCACCACCCGATCCCAGCCTCCTTACCACTTCCATCCACACAGTGAGGGCAACTCAGTGGCCACCGTTGGCTTAAGAAACCAAGACAAAACCTACAAAAGAGGAAAATAAACAACTTATTTAACAGTGGGTAATGCAAGTGACACAAACAAGAAGTCAGAATCATAAAACAATCACTATTAACCCAGTTTCTTTGGGGCCTAATCTCTCATCTGCCAGCCTGGGGTCCAACATCCACACAGAAAAAAAGAAAACAAAGACAATAACAAGAATATTAAATCTAAAGCAAACGGTAACCGTGCATCCCTGAAAGGGAAAACACAATCTATTACAACAAAGAAATTTACAATATAAAACACAATAAAATAAAACACACTCGCTATAAACACTACACATAATTTAAAAACATAAAAACTCCCTTTTAATATACACAATACCTCTAACATCTCAGACAACAATCAGTCCGGCAATAATCCAGCCACAATGCTAAAAACAGGAGCATGTTTTAATGATATTATTTTCTTCTATCAACGAGTTAATCAAATTATAAAACTACTGCCTCCTTAAAGGATCCATCATATATACAGTTCTCGACGAAGCTCCGGCAATATTTAACGTAACTGCTTGTCCGCTAGTCGGTAGTCGTGGCCTAAAGCCTGGTACACACCAAGCAGACTTCAAAGAACTAGTGGCGACGAAAGCCGACGGTGTTGTCGCCTCGTGTCGGCAGTGTCGGACAAAAAAGCTGCACGTGAACACACCGCACAGACTTCAGCCAACTACAAACTGAACACATGCGTTCTGCGCCTGCGTGAAGGAGTTAGCTGTCTAACCTAAAGAGCAAACAAACTTCAGTACTTCCTCATATAGCGCTGGGGCTGCTGGGACTTGTAGTGCCCCAACTAGAGCCCTGCGTGGGACTGAATTCTTAAACCCGCTCCCGCTGAATTTCTGACCAGGACCACCCATTCCCGCCCGCAATGTTTGTGTCCATTCCCACCCGCTCCCGTTGGCTTTCTCTCAGAGCTTGTGAAAAATTTACACAAATACTCTAGACTAAATATTCGTTCAAGTTAACATCCAGAATAACAGACTTATAATTGCATTTAAATAAGATGAAGTAATGCTAAACCAAAGCACCACACCACACGTGACAAAAACATTGTTTGTTTTTTTTAGCGTTATAAAACATTAACCATTAAAACAAAGCCACAACTAGCGGCACCTCAGTTTTTAAACGTACTGCTTGATACACATGCACCAAACGGTTAACTAAACAAACAGTTAACTGTTAACAAACAGTTTAAGTAAATAAGCCAAAGCACATTATGAAATAACTTTAATAAACACATAGAACTTAGAAAATAGGTATGTCGCATCAGGGCAGAGCCGTCCATTGTAAACGAAACACTTTTGCGCATTTATCGCAACTTACTAAGTTTAACTCTTTCCCATTTTTTTCAGTGACAATTGAGAATTGTTTCCAGCCTTGCTTTGCTTTTGTTAAGTAAACTGGCACTTTAATTTTCTTCTCAACTTTGTGTGTTGACTTCATTTCCCTGCGGGTCTCCCGCAAAATTTTCTAACCTCCCACTCCCGCCCGCAGCAAAGGTAAAACCGCCCGCTCCTGCGAGATTTGCGTTGGGTCCAGTGGGAGCCCAAACCCAATGCAGCCCTCTAGCCCCAACCATCTCCCATTACATATATTTAACACTTTATGTTTTTGGGACGTGTCCTGTAGCTATTAATACATAATTATTACAGAATTTGTCTAATTTTTAAAAAGGTTTTTATTTAATGAAACATTAGCCTTAAACTGTTATTTATAAGCTTTTTTCCCTTCTGGGGCCTGAAATGGAGGAGTTTTGGTCAGTATTGATAATTAAACAATATTTTACTGAATGTGTTTTTGTGCTGACACCTTGGCTGATTTAGGTCTGTCATGGATAAATAATGATGACAATAAAACCGCCAGTAGGTGGCAGCAAGTCCCTGTTTTAATAAATGATTTATTGAATCATTCAAATCAAAGATTCATTCCAAACGGCTGATTCAATTAGAAACAAAACAAGTGAATGGACTGTTAAATCACTGGCTCACTCGATTCAATTTGTTCAAAAACTGATTCATTCAAGGAACGAAACACCGGCTATTTCTCAAACGGAAGGCTGTATCTGCACATTTTATAGTGGCCTTTTATTGTGGCCAGACTAAGGCACACCTGTGCAATAATCATGCTGTCTAATCAGCATCTTGATATGCCACACCTGTGAGGTGGATGGATAATACCATGACTGAGGTGAGACCCTTGAGCAAGTCACCGAAACCCCCCAACTGCTCCCCGGGCGCCGCAGCATTGGCTGCCCACTGCTCTGGGTGTATGTTCACTTCTGTGTGCATGCACTTGGATGGGTTAAATGCAGAGCACAAATTCCGAGTATGGGTCACCATACTTGGCCACACACCACTTCCCTTTCCCTTATCTCGGCAAAGGAGAAGTGATCACTAACACAGATTTACACAGATTTGTGAACAATATTTGAGAGAAATAGGCCTTTTGTGTACATAGAAAAAGTCTTAGATCTTTGAGTTCCCCTCATGAAAAAGGGGGGCAAAAACAAAAGTGTTGCGTTTATAATTTTGTTCAGTGTAGTTACCACATTATCATAGTGACCTTTTGTGGGAAGCTAGCTTGTTTTGTTTACGTGACCAATTATGTGCTTGTAAATTTTGACTGAATTTGAAAATATCATGTGGTGCGACCAAATATCATGTGGTGCGACCACTGCAGAGTGTTTTCCATTGTAGATATATATCCCAGATTGGCAGTTTTTGTGCTTTTATATTCAGTTTATGCTTTATCTACATAAAATACTTTTAGTATAATTTGGAATTGATTTTTATGCAATTTGGGTCATTTCAGGTGTTTAATATTTGTACAATGAGAAAAAAATGCAAATAAAAAAATTCAGAGCATGTAATTTTAGTTTGGTAATTATGCATTTATTAGTAATTTATTATCTATTTATTAATAAATATTTTAATCTATTCTACCAGATTACACTGCCAAGCAAAGTAAAATAAATGCTCATCCTAGGCAGCATGTTAATTCTGACCCTGCAGTCTAGCACAAACTCCAGATGTCATTTTCTACTATAAGAAAGATGTTCATGTTGTCATCTCAGAACCTGAGCCAGCAACCTCCCACTTCTCTAAATTAACCCTCCGTAAAGACCCGCCCCCCTTAGTTACTGTTGCTACGTCTGACAAACCATGGCACTGTTATGCCACGCATCATGTTCTCACGCTGTGAAAAATACATCACGGAGCAAAGAGGACACTGACAGTGCGCCAACATACAAGACAGAGCTGGTTACTTTTGGTATGAAACGAAGTCTCAGTGTTCAAATTTTGTAATTTTTTAAAAGAAATTCAAACAACAAATACTGTTTTGTGGCTCTTCAACGTGTCGTGACAGATCATCTCTTCAGCTTTACTAGTTACAGCACAAAATAAACATGAATGAACATCAGAAGGTATCTTGTTTCAACCGTGAAAAGATGTCAATACACTAGGGCTGTCAAAAAAAATTTTGAATTTCGAATATTCATCGAATTTAAAATAAAAATCCACATTCAAATGCAAAAACGCTGCATTCAAATTTTAAATGCATGTCAGGCAGCCTTATATCTGACACACAGGATGCGATGACGATGTAAGTGTCGTTGCATTTTAATGCTTTTTTTAGTCTATCCAATTGAATCCACTGGATGCGGCGCTGCTCATTCAAAATATAGTGGAAAAAGAGAACATCAATGTGGAGAAGATGTTGTTTACGTCAAAACTGAAACCAAGCCGTTCATATAGAGCACATATTATCGCATTTTCTATAGGGACATCTATCACCGTTGCACTCGCGTCTCGCACAAGAGAGTGGCATGTTTAAAAAGCCATGTAAAGTTAATGTAAGTTCAACTTTTAAAAAATATGTCTCCAGACTTTATGGCAGTTTTTCTGCATCCCACTGCATCTCATGTTTTTAAATGAAAAAAGTAGGCTACTCTTTGTGATTGGTTTTTGGTATTAAACTATACATACTTACATGATGCTTGTTGTTTCTAATTGTTTAAGCAACGTAATTAATTATATGTGGTTTATAAACATTGTTTTAAACATTATGCACTTTTTTCAAAGATAGTCTTGTTTTTTTATTGCTTTGAAGAAACGTGCATTGGTACGGTAATATTTTGCTCGATGCGCCCTCTTGTGGCCTCAGGAGTGAAGACAAAAGCTTTTTTTCCCCATAACTGAAATTATGCCTTTTAAATTCGAATATAATTCGCATTTTGATAATATTTTAGTACAAAATCCGAATTTAGTTTTTCAGCCAATTTGACAGCCCTACAATACACACCATTTTTCAAGTTCAAGTCCACCGACGTTAATCTACTCTCCTATCTGGTTTGTTTATCGGACAAAAATTACGGATTCGGCGGTGTAATATGTCAGATCGCCTGTTAATCAAACTCCCAGTGAAGGGTCAATTGAGCAGCCAATATTGGGCAAAGTACAGAAATAACTGGGGCTAAAGAAATGCTTACAGTTAATGCCACGTGCTGCACTTTTCACACGTCTCTTTAAATATATTTTTAATGATATAAGGTCTTTGTGTCATTTGGAGCAACCACTCATGTGGTGCGACCAATAATAGCAATAACTGTAATAAATTCAAAATAAAATAACACATTTCTGTGGTTGAAATATAAATCACTGCTACAGTATGCTTAAGTGAATGGTATTTTTAAAACATTTTTATCAGTTTTATGCAATTTACAGGAAAAATAAGTCTGTTAACTACATTTAAGAAGGCAACTCTGAAATTATAGAACAAAAATAAGAGGTCATTATTTATGTAAGGTCTGTTTTGGGTTTTGTTTCAGGTTCTTGTTATCATGTCTTTTATTTTGAAGTTCTGTTATGGTTCCTGTTTGTGTCATGCTTCCC
>JAFVLL020035119.1:0-14310 GCA_021397915.2 Tor tambroides | reverse complement strand
TCAGTGCACTGGATCAGTGCATTCTCTTAAAGTGACAGCACTTTTTAATATTAATCAAACAGCAACAACAAAGAAATCACTCACTGCTCTTGATTAGATCGCTTTTGTAACTTTAATGAAGATTAATCTTTAATTTATACAGTCAAATATGCAATGCTGTTTTACATTTGATTACTTTATTCAATTTCTGTACCTAAAAACTTATGCTAGACCTACCTAAAAAAAACCTGAAAATCAGTTTATTTTATTTGTATCTTTACTCTATTGTATTTACTTATGCTGTTGCTTGTAGTTAAATAGATTATTCTTATTTTCTTTATTTTTATTTGACACTGACAGTATAGTTTTTCCCTAAACATACCGAACTGTACCGAAACGTGACTCTAATACCGTGATACAAACCGAACCGTGAAAAAGTTGAAGCGTTCCACCCCTAATTCCTATATGGAATATACAAGTATCGGATCGAGACTCGGTATCTGCAGATACTCAATATTCAATGACTCAGATCAGATCAGGGGCACAAGAAACCTGATTGGGGCATCCCTAATAATAATAATAATAATAAATATAGCTACAAGCAGCAATTGCAGCGCCAAGCACAACAGAGGTAAAATGAAGAGCTAAGGAGCTGACTGTAATTACTCAGGAAAGACCAGTGCCTGGTTGCATAAAGCACTTTAAGTTTTTCCCTTAAGTATGAGACTTAAGGCATGATTTCTCCTTACCTAAGGGAATGACTTATGAGAGTTGCATATAATCCCGTAAACACTTCCCTTAGTAAAGGGAAACCATTAAGTGTTTTAACATTAAAAAAATCTACTGTTGCCATGGACACGTTATTTGTTAATGCAGATAGCGGTGTAAGTTTTTACAGAAAACAATATAACGTGGATAAAACAAAAATGAAAACCAAATATGAAAGAAGGACCAGACAAGATGGAAACTCAAATTGATAATTCACTCAAAACTGAAAATTCTGAAAAATCGTTTACTCATCGTCGTGTCAGCCCAAACCCATATAACTTTCATTCATATTTGACAATAAATAAAGATTTTTTTCAGGGACTAGTGTGAATAAATCTATATTTAAATGCAAAGGGACAAGATAGTCTACGCATGACATTTTATTCGTATCCAAAATGAGGCAATGTGAACATTAAAGCTCTAAACACTGTCATGCAGTGAATGTTTTATTCATACTCGAAGCCATAGGGTGCTCTCGTGTCGAAAGTCGCCATAGTTTCGATGCCAAAGCAGAATGTCTCCTAAGCGATTGAGTTGTTTTGTTGTTGGATATAATGAACATAGCAAGTGTCATTTACTCCCAACATCTGAGCCGCTGAAGATGCAGTGGATTACTTTTGTTTTTGAAGGGAGTGCGCCCCTCAATCTACTTAAATGCGTTTGTGTTCGCACGAATCATCATTCGTGATCCAGCCTCACCTACAGAAGATGTGAGTATAAGGTTGTTTTATGAATCTTTGCAAATTGCCTTTCCTAATAATGTGCTAGTTAGCGAATTCCGCAGCTAAATGCGGCTAAAGTAAACACTCTCATGAGAATGGCTCGTACCCCATAGAAGAGAGGACCAGGGTGAGTAGAGCTCATTAGCATTTAAAGGAACATGCACCAAAACGGGCCGCTGTGAACAGAGCTGTTTTTGACAGGGTAAAATGGGTGTTGTTTTACACTTCCATTGAGAAATTTTAACCAAAGCATGTTATATACTTTTCATTAAGACCCTGAAGAATCATATCTACTTGTGGAAAATGGGCATCAAATGACCCCTTTAAATTTTTTGTATTTTTGGAGCCTAGGTGTTCTGACTTTTTTCTGGTTTCGTTTTAATTTTTTTGTTGTTGTTGTTGTTGAGCACCCTGTTTGAGAGATTTTCCAGTGGTGTGCATGCTTTTGTTTTGATTTTATAGGTACCAAAGTAGTAATGTATACCAATATAACATGCTACAGGGACTTCCCTGAACACACCACGAGTCTGAATGTTTTTTAAGTCTTTATATTGAGTAAGACCTGCATTTCCTGTGATGGCACATACTATCAGCCACTTCCTCAGTTCAGAATGACCTGAAATTACAGGCAGTTATGATGGTTAGTCATGCAGAAAACACATGTATTTATCTAAGGCTTTTTTTTTTTTTTCTTTTAAAGTACTGCGACTCACAAATAGGTTCGCTCCAGATTATACATTACCAATCAAACAACCTAATAACACAAATGGAAGTATGGTTAATTACTGTATTTACCCTGTTGAAATATATATATAAAAAATGCTTATCCCAGTCTAAGCTGGTTTACTGATCTGAGCTGGTCTCTCAGTTTGTTCAGGCTGGTTTTAGGCGTTATTGAAGTAGTTTCCTTCTATGCTAGATAATTTTTTGCCTCATTTCCTTCACTCTTCAATGTGACTCATCCATTTCTTTCTTTCAATCTTCTTTACTTTTTATATATATATTTTTTCCACACTCATTTTAAACATTTATGTTTCGTAGGGCTGCCTTCGACTAAAAATTTTTCTGGTCGACTAGTAGTTGCTCATTTTAAGCAGTTAGTCAACTAATCACATGTTTATATTAATAAACCATATAATTCATAATAATGAGCCTTTAATTGCCTATAGCCTATCAGCACTCAAGCGCACACATAAGGCTTGCCATAGCACACCGGCAGAAGTAATGAAGGACTGCTTTAACATTATAATAACTCATTGATAACTGTTTCCTGTATTTTCGGCCGCAGCGATGAAGTAGACGACACTGACTCATCATCTCCACAGTGGACGTGCACGTTTCATTCAGATTACATAATCTGAAAATATTTGTTTTCCATTTGAATTGGTTCATATTAGGGCTGCAACTAACGATTATTTTGATAATCGATTAGTTGGCCAAATATTGTTTCGATTAATCAATTAATCGGATTTTAAAAAAGCCCAGTTTTCTTTTTTTCTTTTTTTTCTTCCACATTCTTCCCAATGTTTTTCAAACAAACATGTCAAACTGAATGCTACGAAAACAGTGCTTAACAATTTATTAGACCACCTGTCATAATAAAGAGAAAACACAAATATTTTAGGAATCAGTCAAAATTTGTTTAAAAATGTTATTGTCATTTATTGGGCAAATAACAAACTAAGTAGGCTAGAATTTTTTCACATAATAATAAAAATGTCCTCCTATGCATTTCATAATAGCTTGCATTCTTGCTGGCATTGTTTATGTGCTTTTTGACTGTAATTGGATATCTGAAAAAAAAACACTATAAAGTGCTAAAGACTATTTTTTTCTGCCTTTTTCATAGATAACAGCAATAATTATATAATTCTAATTATATAATAATTATATCATAGCATTAGAAATGGCCAACTACTGTTTCTAAAGAGCTTATGCATATTGGAGGTCTAACCAATACAGAAAGCTAAAAAATGATTAAAATCACCAATACTGTTAGTTTAGAGCAGCAGTGGCACAAACCTTAAATAACCTGTTAAAAACCTTACATAAATTTGTTTTTAAAAAATTGTTAGGCACTGTATATAGTGAATATAGTTTAAATCTCTACATTAAAAATTTAAATAATAATATAATAAGGACGAAAAAAAAACATAAACTCAGTGTTAACCAACGGGTAAAAGTACTTTTCTGCAGGAACACGTGTTCACTTTGATCACAGTCACGTCTTACTGTCATTTCTCTGTCCTGGCTGATGAAATCTCTGATATTTATATTCAGAATTACACGCTGTATCCCTACTCTCCCTACAGTTCCTACTCTCATAAAATACGTGCGCTACATGTTGACTTTTAAACCGTAATTTAACGTTCAAAAACAGATATTTCAGCACAATGAATGTTTTTGCGCTGAGTATTATTACATTATTTTAGGTGCATTTTGTCCATAGAAATGCGTTATTCAGTGCTGTAATTTGACGCGACCGGCTGAAGTTGGACGTGCACTGAAGTTGGGCAGACCCGACTAATCGATAATGAGAATCGTTGTCGATTATTTTCATTATCGATAATAATCGATTTTATCGATTAGTTGTTGCAGCTCAAAGTAGACATTTTTTTATAGATAGCCTATTTTTTCATGTCTGTGAGGCAAACATGGAGTTTTGGTTTATTTATTTTATTTTTATTTTTTTTGACGCACTGAAGTTCACAGAGACTGGCAGAAAACGCACCATGTTTGCTTTCGTTATTTTACGAAAACAAAACGTTTTGTTGTTATTTTGAGTGCACACAAATGAAAGTAGACCTTTTTACAGATTCGAAAGGTGTATTACTCTTATCTGTATAAGCAAAAATGACAGAGTATTTTAAGGTAAATGCAAACAACGCCAGCTGTTGGTGTTAGGAGACTTAGCCACTTCAGGTAGATTTTTCTTGTTTTTTTCTGCGATTAGTTGCATGAAATTTGATCTAGTCCTTTGATCTAAACCTTAAAATCTAGTCCAAGATTGTGACATCTCTGAAGATGACATCCGTTTTAAATATAACTCAGCATTTCAGTAGCCGTTGAGCAATACTGGAAGGATTCATTGTTCTCATGAGCTTTGAGTTTGTATAATAGACTAAATAGACTAATAAACTGAACCTGAATCTAACTTTTTTTTTCTCTCTCTACAGTTCCTTCTCCAACAAACATCAGCGTTGTTTGTCACAACTTTGTGAATGTCCTCTATTGGAACTACACTAACCCAAATGAACAGATGAAATTTCGTGTAATGGTCAAACCTTATGAAAGGTATGTGTGTGTCAAAAGCAGCTGATCAAGAAAAAAAAAATCAGAAAATGTGACATTACTTAATCTTTCTGTCCCCTTTATCTCTAGTGCTTCCCAAACAGTTGACACCTCTCAGACGTACCTTGATATCAGCAGCTACTGCAGAAATGTGGGGGATGATTACTTTGTGTCTGTGACAGCACATGATGGGCAAGAGAAATCAGAAAGCATCTCCATTAGATTCACCTACAGCAAAGACTATTTTGATGAGAACAAACATAAATATAAATGTAAGGTTTGAGTATAATTCAATCATATGGATACAGTATTATTTGATGTTTATTACTGTGTATGCAAGGCACTGTTTATGATGAAACACTATTGATATTTCTCAGACATTTTAAGGCTCTTTTTCTAAGTATCAAACATCTGCAGTTTACTCATCCCAAACCGTTGGTGTAGTTGGGAAATCTTGCATTGACATTGTCAAAACAGTGTTCAACAGACAGGGATGGTTTCATTAATATTTGCGTAACTGGTGCTTTCTCTACTGCATCTATTTAACAATACAGCTGCCTTGTACTGCGAAACACACTACATCACATGATCGTTCTTATACGGCAGCATTTCTTTTACCCAGAACCAAAGCCTAAAAGAAAATGAACTTCACTAAATCTTCAACTCTGATTCTGCTGCCTTGCAAGCACTGCTGCTGTTTCCTTCAGGAAATGCAAATCTATTTGGATATTTGAGTTTTAGTGTTGAAATTAATTTGCTTCAGTCTTTTCCCAGATTACTTCATTATTTCTATTTTTTCTTGTTATTTTGACTTTAAGCAATATCGGCTTTTGCTTTTTCCAGGCTCTTTGGACTTTCCAGCTGTAAATGCATCTGTCTACAAAGATGTGATTGAAGTGTCCTTTCAGCACCCTTTCATGCTTCATAAGGAAGACATACTGAATGAAGAATTTATGTACACAATCACACATGATGAGGTTGGAAAAGCAGTCGCACAGACTCCCCATTGTCCTTCTTTAAATGTTAGTCATGTTAGGATGTTAAATTGTTAAAATGTTCTTTTCTCCTTCCACAGCAAATGGTTTTATACTCATGTTTTGAGGATGAGGAGCTTTGCATTGCAGAAATCCACTTTAACCAAAGCGTTGCTGGACAGTGTGTTGAGCTGAAGTTTGAAGGGAAGATTGCTGGAATCCCTTCATATACCTACAAAAACATTTGTGTCCCTCAGCAGACGCCTGAGACCGGTAACAGCATTATCAGTTTAATTATTTTTCTTGATGAAGTGTAGATGCTATTAAGTGCAGGCAGTGTGTGAAAACCAGTATTTATTTCTCTGATGTAGCCGTCAGGATACTAAACAATTGAGTCCGTTTGAGAGCTCTGACACGAGCAGTGTTTGAAATCACTGCCATCCCCTCGCTGACTATTCCTTATACACTCAATGTCGTATAGTCCACTACATGAGAAAGGGGTGAAAAAATTGTGCACCAGAGAGTGCTGTGGAGCTGTCGCTTAAACAGTTTATTTCCATGAGACCCTAACAGTGTATCATAGGTACCTTTTTTTTTATTGCTGTGCGTTTTGAGATGGAACGAATGTGCTGCATAATCTCCACTATTGTTTCAGACACCTCTAATATTGCACCAGAGGATACAGGGCGATTTTGGTTATGGCATATTTTAATAGTGTCGTTTTTGTGCCACTAACAGCACCAAACAGCACTACCTTACCCTAAAAGTATATTCATAATTCATTCAATACTGAAAAGGGACTATTTAATCTATCTGTCCAAACAATGGCAGTTTGGGGGAATACTTGAAATTTTGAAAACTTACTTTTTTTTTTTCTTTTTTTTTTCAGTTCTGTCTGATTTTGATGGTATGGAAATTCTGAACATCACCATCTTAAATAAAGTCAGTATTTGTGAGTACTAGAGTAAACGCTTCATTGAATTGTTCTTGACTTTTCTGTAGACAAAACGGGAATAATCGCAGCTTTGCTAGGCGGAGGCATCATTGTGCTCTTCATTATCATTGGCTTTGGGTGGCTGCTCTGCAGGAATTTGTCCAAAATCCCCAAAATTCCTGATTTTTTGGTACGTGTCTTTTGGTCCTTTTGTTGTGTATTTTTTTTTTTTAATTTCTTTAGGAATTGTTCTTTATTCAGCAGTGTTTTGTATTTGTGATATGTCTGGTGATCTGCTGTTGACTCCCCATCAGCAGTACCAAGACTAACCGTTTGCTCCTTTACATATACAGCGGAACATTAGACCTGGCCAATCTCCTACAACCCAACCCGAGCCGACCTCCATTTCTAAAATGACACCTCAGGGACACACACCCCTACTGACAGAGGAGACTTTTAGTTATGGTTCTCCCCCCATTTCCCCGACTGAGAGAGACAAAGCAAACACTATCCTTGAAGACACCGTAGTGGATCTCCCTGAGGTTTCAGCAGAGGACATGGATTTTGAAGACTCTGAAGGCTTCGGCAGGTCGTCTGACTATGACAGTCCCAAATTCCTGCAGGAGATGAGTCCAGGGGACATTACTGAGGGATACGGCCCTCGACCACCAGTGCTTTAAGTCTGAATGTGTGTAAGAATGACACTGGAAGGTGTTTGCATTTCTTTTGGAAAGATGGCCTGTTCACACCAAGTCATTAGATGTAACCATTTTTTGGTCCATTAACAATTTCCCACACTGATCAGTAGGCTTGTGTTGTGTGCACTGTGACAAAACTACATCGCACCCATTACAATCAAAGCTGTGTACAATGCAGGCAGTGACGTCTGGTTCTCAGTGCAGAGCGTTCGATTGTGGTGAGAGCGATCTAGTTTTGTTGTGATGTGCTGCATTGACAGTGTTAACTACACCCAGGTGAAAAACAAGTACACTTCCATAATGTACTTAAAGTGCTCTAATTTCGCGCCCTAATTTTGTACTTAATATACTAAAAATGATCCTTTAGCACTTCTTAAGATAAACTTAAGATCATCTAAGTGTACTCAACCGTGTTATTTTGAGACACCATGAATATGAACTAAAATGCGCTTTTAACATACTATCTTTGTATTTAAAAAATGTATTTAGTTACCACTTGTAGTACACATGAGTGTACTAGTGAATGAAAATGTACTACAAGTGGTAACTAAATACATTTTTTAAATACAAAGATAGTATGTTAAAAGCGCATTTTAGTTCATTAGAGCACTTTAAGTAAGTTATGGAAGTGTACTTGTTTTTCACCTGGGCAGCCATGGCGAGTTTCCCACTAACCTGCATTAAGATAAATTAATGTGTAAATAAAATAATTTTGCTAGGAAGGAAAAAAACTATTGAAACGTACACTGTCATGAGGGGGAAAAAAACGGGGTAATATCATGCCAGAAATTTACCAGTACCTTTTCATTACATTTACAGACATTTTCAGTAACACAGTGTTACACATGATACATCTACTTACTGTTATAATAACAATAAATTATGCATAATTGCATTCAAGTAACCCTAAACCAATCCCTAATCCTAACCATATATCCACAATATAACCACAATCCTAAAATATAACTCAATGCAATACATAATTCTAAATTTAGGTACACCTAAAAAAAAAAAAAAAAATCATGTAAACACCTGTAAAAATCAACATGGTACGTTGGGCAGCGTTTTTACAGATGGTGCTGCTTTAGAAAGTTATGTGAATCAGTTGATTTCTAAAGGAATTGCAAATATGACTATCAATCAAAAGTGGTAAAAATGAACATTTTTACTGAAACATTCTCTGATATAGGCATCCGTTAATCAATAAGAATTTCAGAGATTCTGATACCGAAATCCGATTTGCTGCATTTCCACTCTCAACAATAAAACATTTTTCAACTTTTCAACAATAAAACACATCTTGCACATATCTATCTGTTAAACGATTTGGCAAGGCCTCTCTAGCATGTGAGGAACTAAAACTGCTTGTGTACGTGCGTATGAGCCATGACTCTTCTGTTTTTCATAAGGGGATACTGCAGGTTGTTACTATTATTCTTGATTTTGTCATGAAAACACGTGTCATAGCATTCATTTACATCAGAGGTCAATGACGTGCTGGATTCAGTGCTGCTGTAGCTTTAAAATGGGATGACTATGCCAAGCTGAATATATAACATGATTATGTCACTATATGCACACTTCTAGGCAGTGGTTTATTGTTACATTTGTAAAGTGTTTGCTGTGATAACAGCATGTGTTTAAGCAATAACAGGCTACAAGTAATATCTGCCAGGCGCTTCTCTATAATTTTACAGTTCTCTTGCTGAAAATGTTACACATTGTAGGTAGTATAAATAGAACAGCATTACTCTGAATGCCTCGTGAGCAAACATTTCATGATATAGAAAAAGTGATGTCACTTTTTAGTATTTAGAAAAATGTCAAGATGTGGAAAAAAATGTGGTATGACATTAATGACTTTTTTTCTTTACGCACTTATTAAAATGCTTCTATTTATTCTAAAATTCTTCTAATCTTAAAGTTTTGTTTTTTGTTTGTTTTTTTGAAAAATGATGCAAATTTGCACTTAATCAAAATTGATCAAGAATCTAGAATAAAGAAGTCTTTACACAGACCAGAAAAGGTGACTATAAAAAAGGCAAATCCATTATTACCACAATTAGCTTGGGGCCCCAAAAATTACAATCCTATGTTATACTAACCATACAGAGAATTCTCATTCATGCTTTTATCCAAAATCACATACAGTACATTCAAGGCAAATATTTGTTTCCAGGAAATTGCACTCATGGCCTCGCTGTTGTGGGTGCCATAATTTACCAGTTGAGTTTGATGATTTTACATGTGTATGTGTCAAGTTTCTGCACTTTGCACTCTTTTCTAATAGAATTGTATTTTTTAACTTTAACTTGATATCTGTATATGTCTGTTTGATATGTGCTTTCACGCATTTTAATCACAATAAAGTAATTGACTGGCTGCTTCATTACTTTATCTCTCTGGCACTGAATGCATACAGTTTGTAGGAGAATTGTATCCTTACTCCGCTCAAAAGTGGCTGCTTGGGTTGTTAATTTAAAAACATCTCAATATGTATGTGTCTTAATATTATATGTCCCTACTTCCACAATTTTGGTGGAAAAAACTGGCAAAACTGTTTACAGACAGGCTGTTATTATATGTACATAAATATGCATTTAGTATATCATATTATATACTGTTTACAAACTATAAGTAAATTCATCAATGTAATGAATTGCAAAGAGCACATTACTGGTTTGATCTTTCTCAAAAATAATAATAAAATAAGTCAACAGTCAGCAATATGTGACAGTCAAAATAATGAATTCAGCATAGCTGGTTGAGGTAGTTCCTCGTATTGCATTGTTCTGTACTGAAATTCAGTTGATTATCTCTGAGAATGTCATGTGACTTCCTAAAAATACAATTTTAGCAGTTCAAGCGCCAGCAGAAGACAGTGTAAAGTATTACTCTTTGAGAGAAGCAGTTAAAATCAGCTCGTAAGTGTATTTACTTGTCTCATTAGCAGTTGTCGTTGCTAGGAAACGCTTGTTTTGTTTACTGTGTGGAGACGTGCTGAAATCGCGTTTGGTCTCTGCATCGCGTCCCTTGTCAGTGTCGGGCGCTTGCTTAGCAATTGGTTGCGATTAACAGTAAAGTGTGTGCAGCTGAATTGGAGTAGTGTTTTGTTAGATGGGTATAAAAAGCTTAGTCCAGCCTGTCAGGTGGTTTACGAACACGCTCAGGATAACGTTTCTCTTGAGGCTCTGCATTTTGAGGAAGAGACTGTGAGCTGAGCGATTCAACATTTTCTGGTCCCGTCACATCAGTGGCTGTCGAAGAAGCCTCAGGTGTCATGAGTGCATACTCGTCTGAGCATTGTGAAGTTTCTGCACTCTCTGCGGTGTTTTGAGAAGAATTAACCTGTGTCGCTGTTTCATCCAAAAGCTGATCAATGTGTCTGGGCCAAACCATGTTGGTACCAACTTGTACAGTGTAAGTGAGGGGCCCAGTCTTGGACAATATTTTACCTGGCTGCCACTTTTGTTATGATTGTCTATTGTCTCTAGCAAGCACATTTTGTCCAACTTGCAAGGTCCTGAGTACTGATCGTTTTGGATTTTGTTTACACTGCTTGGTTTGCACATGTCGGCGTAAGTCAGGTTTAAGTAAGTCTAGACTTGAACGAAGACTTCTTCCCATGAAGAGTGTGGCTGGAGATTGGCCTGTGGTTGCATGCTCTGAGTTCCTATAGGCCAGAAGAAAGTTTGCAATCTTTTCTTGCAGAGGCACTTTCTCTCCTCCCATGGCATTTAGTGACTGTTTCAGGGACTGAATAAAGCTTTCTGCCAGGCCGTTCGTTGCAGGATGGTAAGGAACAGATGTAGTATGCCTAATTCCATTTCCTTTGACAAATGACTGGAATTCCTCTGAGGTAAACTGTGTACCGTTATCGCTGACCAACTGCTGTGGCAAGCCGGTGCGGGAGAACAATGTGCAGGGCAGTTCCACAGTCATTGTAGATGTAGCGTTTTTTACAGGAAATACCTCTGGCCATTTTGAATATGCGTCCACTACTACCAGGAACATTTTGTCAAGAAAGGGTCCTGTGTAGTCAATGTGGACTCACTGCCAGGGACTGGTGGGAAATTCCCACACATGTAAAGGTAATGCTTGTGGCTGTCGCTGAATCTGTTGACACCCAGAACATGCCTTAGCTAGATCTTCAATTTGGCGATCTAGTCCAGGGGCCTGTACCATGAAGCCAGATTAGCTGGCTAGCCAGGTAAATTTCAGTTTAGTTTGCACCAATCCTGGGTTTTAGGTATCATGAAAGTGGCTTGGCTTTTAGCTGTGTTCATTGCCATAGTAACTTTAACCCAGAACATAACCTGCCCCAGAGCAGGTTAGCCATGGAGTGTGAGATCTCAAACTGAAATTGGACCAATCAGATGTGAGCAAAGTGACACATGTCTGACACAAAAAAGTCACTCCCCCAGTTTCTCTTGCTCCAAATTAAAGGTCACTAGTACTAAAAAAAAATTGTCTGGCCAAAACCAAAAATTGAGTTATTTTATATGATTTATATAATTATATGATTTATATTATTATTAATCCATAACATACACACAATTTTAGTTTAACAGTTATTATAAATCATTTATTTTAAGTGAATGTTAATATATACAGATCATCTGTAATATAGATAATGCTTTAAAAATGACTACATGACCTTACATGTTCGAATCTCTATTGCTGTATATTTCCAACTATATAAACTAACTTAAGTTTCACTTGTGACTGCACTGATAAAGCAAGATAATTAGTTTTATTTGTACTCTTTCATGAACAAGTACTTTTTTCATTGTAAATGCATTTAAATTCATCATATTCTTCAATCTCTTAACCTTTAGCAAAACCTTTAACCTTTAACCAAGGCTAGTGATTGGCTGTTCGCCAGTGATGTCACACATTCACGTGCACGTGCTCCACAAATTCAGGATCAAAGCCTGAGTTGACAAAGAAAGTTGATGATCAGCATCATGGTACCAACAAATCCGGATTGGAGTGGTTTGGTTTTGTCAACTCGAAAATAATCCTGTAACTCTGAATTTGTTCATCTACCATAATGGTACAGGCCCCAGGCCACCAAACATAACTTTTGGCCGGGCTTTTCATTTTAACAACACCTAAATTTCCTTTGTGTAGTGAGTACCTTGGCTTGTAGCTTGTGCGGCACAATTACTCGGGTACCCCACATGACACATCCCTGCGTTACAGAAAGTTGCTCCTGGCGGTTTGAGTAGTCAAGAAGTTGAGGATCTCCTCTAGCTGGCCATCCTTTCATGGTCAGGTCAAACACCTTGGCCAGTACAGGATCTCGACGAGTCTCCCTTTGGATTTGAGCACTTGTGACAGGTAAAGGTTCCATTTGCATGATGTGAAACATGTCAGAGTTGTCTTTGACATCATCTGAGTTCTCCTGAGGAAGACGCGACAGTCCATCTGTATTGTCATGGTACCTTGTGCCTTTTAACTCAACTGAATAGTCGTGGCCACCAAGAAATAACGCCCAACATTGTAGTCGTGCTGCAGCCATCACTGGAACACTTTTGCTAGGGCTGAAAATAGCCACTAAAGGTTGATCATCAGTGATCAGCGTTAAGTGTTTTCCATACAAATACTGATTAAACTTCTTCACTCCCCATACCAAGCTTAAACCCTCACAATCAATCTGTGCATATTTGCGTTCTGAAGCAGTCAAAGACCTGGATGCAAATGCAATTGGCCTCTCAGATCCATCAGTCATTTTGTGAGACAATACGGCACCTATTCCGTATGCTGAAGCGTCGCACGCTATACATGCAAGGGGAGACTGGGGTCATAATGTGTTAACACAGTCTCTGACGTGATCAGTTGTTTAGCTGTCTTGAAAGCCTTGTCACACTCTTTAGACCACATCTATTTACTTTCCCGTTGCAGCAACGCATTTAATGGATGTACTACTGTGGAAAGATTTGGTAAGAATTTGTGATAACTCACAAGTCCAAGAAACGAACGAAGCTGGTTCACATTTTCTGGTCTTGGTGCCTTCAACACAGCATTGATTATCTGGAGATTTGTGAAGGCCATCCTTGTCAATTTGGTGTCCACAGTATTCAGTCGAATCTTTGAAAAATTCACATTTGCTCCTGTTTGCTCTCAGACCATACTCAGCAAGTCTTTCAAGAACAACATTCAAGTTTGCCAGATGAGTATCATCGTCATGGCCAGTGACTATAATATCATCTAAATAACACTGTGTGCTGGTGACACCTTGCAAAACTTGATCCATGGCTCTTTGCCACACAGCTGGTGATGATGACACCCCAAAAACAAGTCTGTTGTAGCGGAAGAGACCTTTATGCGTATTTATTGCCAGGTACTTTTTCGAAGATTCTTCCATCTCCATCTGCAAGTACGCCTGGGGAAGATCGATTTTTGAAAAACACTGCCCACCTGACAGTGACGCAAAGATGTCCTCAATGTGAGGCAATGGATACTGGTCTGCCTGTAAGACTGGGTTAATTGTGACCTTGAAGTCACCACAGATTCTTACATCACCACTCTTCTTGACAATTGGAATTATAGGTGTAGCCCAGTCAGTCCAGCTTACTTTAGACAGGATTCCTTGGTCTTCTAGTCGCTTTAGCTCAGCCTCCACTTTTGGGCGCACCGAATATGGTACAGAGCATGCCTTGTCCTGAACAGAGCACGATGTTGCTTTGGGGGTAACTTGTATGGCTTTTATGGACTGCCAATTGAGCTGAATGCTCCTAAGCCATTCACGTCCAAAGAAGGGGACTCCACCCTTTTTCAGCACATAAAGATCCAAGACTCGCCTTTTGTTTTCACATTTTACTCTGACCTTGAGTTTTCCAATGGGTGCAATCAGGGCCGGCGCCAAGGGGGGGCATTCGCGGGCCGTGCCCCCCCCCCCCAAAACGAGTTACTGTGCCCCCCACTTTCCATCCTCTCCC
>JAFVLL020035118.1:0-28949 GCA_021397915.2 Tor tambroides | reverse complement strand
GTCTGATCTCTCTTTGCGTTTGTCAAATGGCATGTTTACGCTCTTAAATGAATGTACTGATATCTGATTAAGCAAATGTAGTGAAATAGTACGTTAATACAGCTAGCCTTTCTAAATCTGTAAAGTTTGG
This sequence comes from Tor tambroides, assembly GCA_021397915.2. NCBI lineage: Eukaryota > Metazoa > Chordata > Actinopteri > Cypriniformes > Cyprinidae > Tor > Tor tambroides. The sequence goes on along the minus strand of JAFVLL020035118.1, from coordinate 28,819 downwards.
TCAGGAACTCTGAAAATTTCGTCTTAACAAGGCGCCATCTTGGACCTCCTGCTGTACTGCTTGTTGATAAATCGGGTCCTCCCTAGAATTTGTGGTCTGCATAATAGTTATGCAAGTACGCTCAACAATTCCAAAATATGCATATAATTGCGTACTAAATAGTGCAGAAAAAATGCAAAAATGGTCATAATGTAGTTTCTGGAAAAAAAAAACAAAGTAAAATTCCTTCTGACTGTCTTGTTTGGTTATTTATTTAAACCTAGCGAAAATGTTTAAGGCATGGAAGTATAAAGAGGTCCGCAAAAAAAATCAGAAGAAAAGCAGTGTAGACATGTAGATAATAATAGATAATAAATAGATAAAAAAAAAGATTTAACTAACTAAATAAAAACATTTGACTAAAACAAACAAACAAAAAAACTTAAATAATAAAATAAAATAAGTAAAATAAATAAATAATACATCCAACAGTACAGTGTTTCATAAAAAAAAAAAAATGTAATAATTTAATGTAAATTAAAATAATTATTTTCCAAATAATATTTTACCCATATTTATAATAGCTATAATTTCACAGTATAAACTGGGTCTTTATATACACAAATAGATGCCTTTTCAGTTTTAGGATGGAGGTCCCGCATGAGGATGATCATATTTAGGGTTCTAAGATTTAAAAACCCTGTCCTAGGGATGCTTTTCATGCAGGTAATTTAAGTGGGCCAGACATAAATTAATTAGATAAATAAATCAATTTTATTAAATTAATTATTTATGCCTATTTTTCTTTTTTTTAAATAGTATGTCTGACTGAGACTTTCCCTTTTTCAGGCTATTCTATGTTTTTACATATGCTCTATCTATCTATCTATCTATCTATCTATCTATCTATCTATCTATCTCAGTTCACTGTTAATCAAGCATGCATAGTGTGACTGATGCCTCAGAAAATCAGAAAAGGGGCAGAAGCCAGAAGCAGCGTGTTGTCTTGATTAATATCCTAGTTGGTCAATAGGCTCTGACACTGTAACTGTGGAGGAGAGAGAGAGAGAGAGAGAGAGAGAGAGAGAGGGGGGGGGCCAACTTTACACCATCATGTTAAAGGGATCCGCCAGTGGGGTGTGTAGAGCAACTTGCAGCACGAACTCAAACAAGGCTTTCAAGTGCTGGAAGAGCAGTGAACTGCATTAGGAGCTGGATCTGTGCTGAATTTGGGTGCCGAATCCTGCAAACATGATTGCCACCACACAGCAGAACATGACAACGGAGCTGGTAAACGAAGTTAAACAGCATGTTTTATGTTTTGCATGAGCAAAGACTAAATGCAGACTGACGAGAAAATGTTTTTTTTTTGATGCTGTATTGAACACATCTGTGTGAACTAGAGCCGCAGCAAAGGAGCGCGTGCACGTGCGAGAGAATACAAATCCGTGCACGCGACCACTATTCTCTTTCATATCCTGTTTCTGAACTGTATCTAAGCTTGTTTCAACTCATGTACCCGTCAAAGTAGATTAAAACACGTGCTTTTTCAGCACAGGTGTTGCTCGCATTGATTCGCCTCGGTTTCCATTCATACTTTGAGCTGTCCGTATCCCTCCATCTGCTTCGCTCCGTTACATCGGTTACTACTGCAGTGTTTTCCAGTGACTCACTGATTAATTGAAGTAGGGATTTTCTAAAGAGCTTATTATCAGGCTGTCGTTTTCAACTTCTTCTTAAAGGTTTTGATATCTGTGCTCGATGTTTGTGTTGTTTAGTCGCGCAGTTGAACCTGACAGCTGCCTTGAAGTGATGTGAATTCCCTGTGAAGATATGGCAAGCGAGTTCTGGACGTTTATCTCATGTTTTAAGGTTGGAAGAGCCGCGATAATATGAGAGAAACCCTAACGAGACTCTTTATCCGTCCTACACAAATATCTGCATTCTGCATAACAGTCAATGACGTGTCCGGATCTTTTATGTTATTCAAAAAATGACTCGAATATCAATATGACTAAAAGTAGTTTTGACATTATTTGTAGGTTTGTAGGACCACAAAACCAGTCGTATATTTCATCTGAAAGCTGAATAAATAAGCTTTCCATTAATGTATGGTTTGTTAGATAGGACAATATTTGGCCGAGATAGCTAGGGTGCAAAAAAATCAAAATCCTGAGAAAATCGCCTTTAAAGTTGTCCAAATTAAGTTAAGCAATGCATATTACTAATCAAAAATTAAGTTTTGATATATTTACGGTAGGAAATTTACAAAATATCTTCATGGAACATGATTTTTACATAATAAGAGTAAACGATAATTTTGACCCATACAATGTATTTTTGGCTATTGCTACAAATACACCCGTGTTACTTAAGACTGGTTTTGTGGTCCAGGGAAACATATATTCTTTTTAAAAATATTTTATTATAACATTTTTTAAAAACTTAGTCCGCCAAATCGAAAGGTGTGTTCGACTTGAAGTGGCGCCGCACAGACCGATCGGTGGATGACATCAAAGTACCGCGAGAGCGATTACCATCAGCTCTCTAAACGCTCTCGCGGTACTTTGATGTCATCCACCGATAGGTCTGTGCGGCGCCACTTCAAGTCAAACACACCTAGGCCTGGTTTCACAGACAGGGTTTAGACTAAGCCAGGATTATGCCATAGTTCAATTAGGAAATTTAAGGAATTTTTATAAACATGCTTAGAAAAAAACATTACTAGGGTGCATCTTGAGACAACAAAGGCACTAATTTATTTTAAGATCAGTCAGTGCAAGTTTCTTTCTGTTGAAACAGCTAAGACTTACATTTTAGTCTAGGACTAGGCTTAAGCCTTGTCTGTGAAACCGGGGTTTAAGTGTTAGCAAACCAACATGAAAGAAGCCATTTTGTTGTCATGTGTCTAAGACAATACAGAGTGTTTGTGAATTGTGACATTGTTCTCATGCCACAATTAAGCAAAATTAAGGCCAAAATATTACTATAATACAAATTTAATTAATAAATTAAAGTTAGTGTGACAAATATTTCCATGATATCCATATATTTCAACATAGAAATAATCTTTTTATTGTGAATGTGCGTGACTTCAGATTTATTATTCTCTATGGGTAACTAACAGGAAGAATAACAAAGTGCAATAAAAGGACTCTATTTGCTCTACATGATTACCATAATAAATTAAAATAACAAATAGTTCTTAAATGCACAATAAAGTTGATATAAACATATTTTAAATAAAATAGCATTATTTTTCCACTATGGTAATGACAATGGTGCTTAACTGTTGTGAAAATAACATCAACAATGCAAAAAAGGTCCTAAAACAGGTTATATTTTCTTCATTTTCCTTTGAATTTGGGGTGAAATATAACCATTCCTGTGTTCTTGATATGATTTTCACGTCCTTTTCAAATACAGACTATACTCTGTACTCCTTGCCAGGAACACAATCTCTAGAATACCGTTGCTCCTGGTCAGCGTTTGCACAGTAATTCATGCTGCACTGATAAGCATGATCACCTAGCGAATGGCGCTTATTTCTGAAATGTTTATGTAAGAGCCTATTCTAGAAGGTTGTTAGAGTGTAAGGGAGTGTGAAGGAGCAGCGTTTCTCCTCTATGGTTGCAGATGACTCATATGATGCATCTTTAACTGAAACATAATCAAATCACTCCCTCTCTTTGTAGTCTCCAGCTCATTTGCATGTATTCTGCCTGGTGCCACGACCATTAAGAGCAACCTGCATGCGTAGAGCGGTGGCGATAAACGGCCAGAGAACTGCTGACATGTCAGAAATGTCACCGTGACAAAATGTTATTGTTGATTCTGCATTTGTGTTTGCGAATAAAAAGCGGTAGAAAAAGCAACAACAGTTAAGCAGGTGCTCAACGGCATGATTGTCAATACTCTGATGCCAAACGCAAGATATAGATATCATAGAAAAATGCAATGGGCAAATTCTATTAATCTAGTCATCATTGTCTTTATATTATATTAGGATGGGTCTATGGAGTGAGTGGGACTGTGAATACAGCTCTGTTTCCAGCAGATAAGAAACACCCAGAGTAATTAGTTTCTTTTGCATTATTTCCCCCTTCACACCTGAAAACTAATGTTCTGCACCATTCCTGTAATTTGTTTTTTACATAACTGCTGCACTGATGAAATTCATTGTGCAATTAGTGTGCAGATATTATTGAACATTACACATTGTATTCAATTAAAGATAAATTTTCAATATTTTGTTTTTTCTTTCCTTAGTGTTTTCACTTAATGATGTTCTTAGCCACTAATAATTTATTTCACGGGTGAAAGTGATCAATAACAGGGCGATTACTGTGATATAGTGAATAGCATTTGGTTAGACATGTGATCTCAACTTCACATGATTTGAAATACAACCGTTTTATATGCTTTCAAACATATTTACAAAACTTCTATTCGGTTTATTATGTGTAAAACATTTCTAATGAGGAAAAAATGACCTTGAGTGCACATTTAAAATGATGGTTCATCATCTAAATGTTGAGTGACAGGAAATTATTTTATCCACGATGGGAAGGATTGAATTTACTCTCCTCGTGTCAGAGCAACATATGCTTACCTCAGCAAGAAAAGCTCTACTGATCCGTCTCATTCTATGCATTGGATTGAACCTTCTGGCTGAAGGACATTTTGCATTAGGTGGAATATTAAATAACGATATTTAAAATATTTACAATAAATTACAATAATGTAATTTAGTAATAATTACATTGTTGTGTCTTGCCAGAGACAAAATATTGATAATGTGTGTGCATTTTTTTTTTTTTTCAGATTTGTAATTGCACTGGATGTAATAGGCTATTATAATATATAAAATAATATAAAAAATGTAATATAAGATAATATAAGATATTAAAATTATATGATGGTATAAAATAAAATAATATATAAAATAGATAAAAATAATATATAAATAAAAATAAATATTAATACAAAGTAAAACATTTATTAATATAAAATACAATATAGCACAAATATAATTATAATATAAATTTATAATATATAAAATTATAATATAATTATTATAATATAATATATAAAATAAAATGTAATATATGATAATACAGTACATGATGGTAAACAATATAAAATAAAATAATACATAAAATAAATAAAAATAAATAAATATTAATAAAAAGTGAAATAAAATATAGTGTAAAAGAATATAATATGATGTGTATAATGATATAAAATAAAATAATAAATAAAATAAATGTAAATAAAATATAAATATAAAATAAATATGAAAAATTGTAATATAATATAATATGTAGTGTAAAATATATAAAGTAAAACAATATATAAAATAATATAAATATATATAAATATAATATAAAGTACAATATAAAATAAGGTATAACATAAAATATAATATAATGTATAAAATATATATTAATGAAAAATATAAAAAATATATCATGTAAAATATCTTCATATCATATATCATATCATACCATTTCACATCACATCATATATCATCTAATATAATATGAAGATAGCATGTTGTAAAAAAGTACTCAGAACACTTTGGCAACTAGTAACATCCTGGCAATTTTGCATGAGGTCCAAAAAAGATATAAAAATCTAATCCATCAAATAATATTAAAATGTTATCTGAAGCGAAATCCATTGATCCATTTGGAAAGTGTTCTCCATCAGAGATACATATGAGGAAATGATATTTAGAACTGCATCTTTTCCTTTCAGATTACTGGCAGGTAGAAGGTCTCCTGAGACAGCGACCACTTTGTCACCTGCTTCAAATGTTAACGTGAACAAAGCCGTGCAGGAAGCTCATTAATTATGTAACTGTACTTTGTATCATTGATTTGAGCGACATAACAACCTTTCCAGCCTTTCCTTTGTTTTGGCTCTATTCACGAGGAGCTGTTTCACAGCAAGCACTCTCTATTCAGGAGGTTTTGGATCAAACGGCTGGAGATCAGTTAGTGCGGTTTCTCTTTGCGTTTTCAAATACAGCGATCATTTTTTAAGTGCACTTTTTTTCTGTGCACACTATTTAGCAGGCTTTGGCAGATTTCCGAAAAGTGTGATTGACAAGTTTGTTCAGAGGGAGAGAATATCTGTGAAAGAGTATGACTGCAAGCACCTCCAGTTAGATGTTATTTATTCAAAATGCAGATTTGTTTCTGATGGTAATATTTCATATCCTAAACCTCAGTAAAACCAATGCATCTCATTACCGTGAGAGGAAAACCATGATTCCAGCTGACTTTGTGCTATCCGCTTTAGGCAGATACTCTGAGCACGTCCTGACTGTTACTCCTAGACTGATCATGATTGAGTGGGCTTTCTGTTTGCTTGAAAGATCCTTAATAAAGCATTCTGTGTCTAATATCTTTGCGAGTAAGGCTTAGTGTCTCCTCATTGTAATAAATCCAGATGCCAATTAAATGTGAGTCATTTTTCTTAGACAGTATTGCCTGACAGCTGTAAACGATTCATCCCCAAGTGTTCTATGTTATGCTGACGGCAGCACTTTATATTCATCAAAGCTTTTGCTTTTTTGCTTTCTCATTCAATGCAGATACATGTACTCCATAATATCCATGAGACAAGAGATTGTCCAATATTGCTTTTATTTTATTTACATTTTTAATATCTTATATGATATAGATTATTTAACTAATATGCAGAGCTGATCTGTATTATATTTTTATTTTTATTATACAGTACTAATATTCATAATAATAAATTATGTTATTTTCATTCTTATAATATCATAAAATCATTTATTTTATTATTTATAATTTGTATCATTAGTAGTAATAATAATACTACACTATATTACAGTTTTACACTATATATGATTTTTCATTATTATTAGTAGTAGTATTTCATTGTTATTATTTATGATATTTGCATTTCTATTTTTGTTCTAGGCTATTTTTTTTACTTGAGAAGGAACGGATGTTATATAAGATTATAATTATTCATCAGCAAATTAAATTAGTTTTTCTCAGTGGCCACTAAATGTATATGATTATGATCTATGTTTATATATATATATATATATATATATATATATATATATATACTGTATGTATATAAACACTCCTAAGAGCACATTGTATTGCAAACTGTTGAATACTAGTCCACTCTTGAAGTCCATCAACAAATGTGACTATATTAGAAAACATCTTAAGCCCATTTATATTTGTATTCAGCGGTTGGTGCTTAAATTGCAGTGATTAGTCAGACAATTTGCGTGCAGTGACATCTTTCAAAATGAATTGTGGGAATTAGCTTCCTCTCATTACCACAGTAAAGGCAAAATGTAGAGCCCTGTCACAGAGTACAACGCTTGCTTGTATTCGGGGATGACTTCTCTAAATCATTTAATTGTCTAATGAGGATTGGGTCACACTTTACATTATAGTGTTGAAATGTAATTATATAAGCAAGCACTGAGTAAAATGAATTACATTTACGTTGAGGTGAAGTGTGTCATTTTTTTTCAATGTTAAAATATTCATTCTCATTTTTCAGCTTAATAGGCAGAGACTTTAAGTATGGATAATGTTTAGTTATTATTTTAGCAAATTTGCATTTGCTCTGGCTCTGATTTGATAGGTAACACCCACTTTTCATCATCCAATCAATTCCTTTTATAAAATCAAGCCCCGCCCTATATTTGGTCTTATTGGATATAATGTATCACTCTTAAATATTAAAAAAAGTAGAATTATATAACAATATATAAAATATTATATAAAATGTATATTATAAAGTATACATAAATGGAATGTGGAAACCATGATACACTACCTTTCACAAGTTTGGGATAAATAAGACTTAAAAAAGGAAAAAAATCAGTACTTTTATTGAGCAAGGATGCATTAAATTACCTGTTTTCAACATTGATAATAACAAGAACTAGTATTAATAATTGATCACCAATAATAATTGAGCAGAAAATCATGTGACACTGAAGACTGGAGTAATGATGCTGAAAATTCAGATTTGCCATCACAAGAATAAATGACATTCTAAAATATATTAAAATAGAAAACAGTTATTTTAAATTCTAATAATATTACTGTTTAAGAGTATAACAATATTACGTAAAATACCATTGATGTATTTCATCATGTTTTTCATTTCATTTCATTATGTGTAAATCTGACCCATAAACAAACTGTTTCAGAGAGTTTAAGTCACATTAGCTCATAAATGTGTCATCCTTGTTTACTCACAGTCATATTTGACATGTATGATTCAGTCGGTGGCATGCTGAACACCAACTCTGAGATGTTTTCCTGTCTGTAGCTAGAATGAGGGAGACAGGTTTGCGGGGGCTGTCTTGCTCCATCCACAGGGTCCTTTGTGAAGCTGAGGACCTGTGGGCTGTTTGAAAAGTGAAGGAGGGCGGTAAGACTTTCTGACGGGAGCTACGCAAGCACACAGAGGCGGCACTGCTGACACTATCATGACTCTGGACCAGAGCTGCACTGTGGATGGATAATGAAAGGTCTGTAGGTGCCTTTTCTCCACCTCCTCGTGTTATGACATCCTTCCCATCCGGCCAGTGACAGCTTCTGCGGGGAGCAATATAAAAGGGTGCCATAGCAACATAGTGCAACTCCATATCAACAACAGGGATTAAAAATATGAAAAAAGATAGAATTCAGTATTCAAAGAATGTAATTTAGAGGAGAAATCGTGTTACGCTACATTTGCTGGTGTCACGAAGTTGCACACGGGGGGTTACAGTTTGTAGGCTGTGCTGGAATAGTGTTTTCGGGTTGGATAATGTCACGGAAGCTGAGCATATGGAGTTCACCATATGTTTGGCACCAATGTGTTGAACTCACATCAAGAGCAGGTCATTATGACTATACAGCTGGTCTGTTTTGTTGGTTAGTACACTGTTAGAGACAGAATGTTTCAGTTTGATTGTAATGATGTTAAAGGTGAAGCGTGTAATTTTTTTGAAAAAATAACTTTCTCCTCTTCAAGGCTAAGACAACTATGGTTGATTCCCCAGAGCACTGTCTGTCTGCAGGGTTACTGAAGTTTTGAATTTTGAAGTTATGTACGTATACATGTTTGTTTGTTTGTTTATTTATTTATTCTCAGTAATTTAATTTTCACTGTATGACTGTTATTTTTAGTTTACTTTTTTCCTTCTAGTTGGGACTATCTGTCTAGGGCTATTGAAGATTTGACTTTTTATTTATTTTGTCCTTTTACCTTTGTTAGTTTGCATCGTATGACTGTTAGTTTATTATTGTTATTATTATTATTACCTTTAATTGGGACTGTTTGTCAGCAGGACTGTTGTTTTGAATTTTAGAGTTTTGGATTTATTTGTTTATTCATTCACATTATCCTTTTACTTTTTATTTTTCATTTTATGACTGTTACTTTTATTATTAACAAAAACTTATTAGTTTAATTTTCGTTATCGTTATATTAACACTGGCCAGTCAGTGTAGCCTAATTAAACTTCTTTGAAAACAGTAATTTATCGTTATTTTCCGGTTTGTGGCAGTAGTAGCGCAGAACTTGTGTAGGGCACTTCATCTACAAAACGTGAGAACTTCACATAAACATCAGAGCATTTTCGCGCATGCATGAGAAAGTGCTCACGAACAAATGTAAATGTAAAAAAGTGACATCTTTCAAAATGAATTGTGGGAATTAGCTTCCTCTCATTACCACAGTAAAGGCAAAATGTAGAGCCCTGTCACAGAGTACAACGCTTGCTTGTATTCGGGGATGACTTCTCTAAATCATTTAATTGTCTAATGAGGATTGGGTCACACTTTACATTATAGTGTTGAAATGTAATTATATAAGCAAGCACTGAGTAAAATGTAAAATGTAAATGCTTGTGAAAGCTGCGTCCGAATGAGAAAAATCCGAGAAATGTCTTGCGTAGTTTCTGATGCTCCTGGGATACGGTTTCCGGTTTATTTTATCGCCTTTGTTCACTTTCCCTGCACAGGTGAATGTAGGCCTATAAGGATATTGCAAGACCTTATGCGTTAGAGAAACAATTGCGCAGCCATCTTTAGAATTTTGTCTTTGAACTTCCTAATTAGCTGGTGACGTGGATTTGCTTATTATAAGGTTAAAGGGTTACTCCACCCCAAAATGAAAATTTTGTCATTAATCACTCTACCATATACAGCAATGTAATTAACACGATCAAGGTCCAGAAACGTGGCAAGGAGATCAGTAAATTAATCCATGTGACATCAGGGGTTCAACCATAATTTTACAAAGCTATGAGAATACTTTTTGTATGCAAAAAAAAAAAAAAAAGACTTTATTCAACAGTTTGTCTCCTCTGCGTCACCGTAGCACCATTTTGGAGAGTATCCACTGTACACAAAAGGCGTAAACTGTTCTGTGTCAGCTGCGTCACGCGGATACATTACGTCGCTTACGCTTTGATCTGAGCGAAAACAGTGGATCCGTGTGGCAAAACAAAACAGCGTACACTTTTTGCTTACAGTGGATACTCTCCAAAATGGCGCTACGGTGACGCAGAGGAGACGAATTTTGGGGTGGATTAACCCTTTAAGGTGCATTGTAATGTTCGAAGGATATCATAACACATGTCAGTACATCATGAAAACCAGAGGTTTATTCATAAATTCGTACGAACGTACCTTGCTGTGGAAATACAAAGGGAAGACAGAAGACAACTAGCGCAGCGCTGAAAATGTGCTGCTGTTTTCTTTTCCGTGTTTTTTGAAGTGTGTGTGTGTGTGTGTGTGTGTGTGTGTGTGAGATGTTAGGCATAACAACAGCAATTATTTCCTGGCAGCAATCACTGTTGTGCTGGAGTTGATTAAATTATGCCTGTCTTAATGTGGGTTGTTTGAAAAAATCTTCCAAAGAAGAAGAAAGAGTTGCTGTCAGTAGTGAATGGACTTTTTATCCTTTGCCCCTGGAGATGTTTTCTAATTGAAACAGCTTTGTACAGCAAAACAAACCATTTGTGTTCAATGCTTTTCATCATTCAGTAACGTTATGTGTCATTCAGTATGGTGTCTGTCTAACTATTTTAAAGACATTCAACAATTTAATGCTCCTCAATTATCAATAGCTAACACATTGAAAGTATAACACATTTAGGGGCAATTTTATGGATATCGGCTATGGCTCAATCCAGTCAGTCAACATCAGTCATCACAATTAGACATGGCGTGGCTTCAGTGTAATGAATTTGTCAATATTTGTTTCATATGCATCCATTTACCAGTTGTAGCTAATATTTACTGGATTGCAGGTCATTTGTTTGCCCTCTAGGTTTTGAAAGACTGCCTTCAACTTTGCTTAACAGGACTCCGCCATATGTTCCAGAATTATGCAAAGCTCAGATGCATCTTATTAGCTCTGTGATTTGGCTCAAAGTGATTTTTCATCATGGCCAAACACTGTAGTTCAGAGGTTCCCATGAGTCTCATTTATGAATTACTCCTTCCCCACAGAAGCGGCCAGAATCCCTAGAGAGCAAAGTGAAAAATTGCACTGTTGCTTCATTTAATGTTTTCCAGCTGGAATGGCAAACATCAGTAAAGTGAGACACTTAGACATCGGTGAGATGTATGTGTTTACATCTAATTTTCTGACAGGAGTATGTTCATATATAAGACTGTTGCTAAGTTTGTACTTTTGACTGATTGACATAAGGATCAAAAACAGTTACATTCAAAAGCAATTCTGATCAGGTATTTGAAATTATTGTTTTAAAGCTCATTCTGAGCATTTTGTTTCATCTGTCTCTGGCATTCCACAATCTCATGGCAATATGTAACTATTTTACATTTTAGTTGAATCACATTATAGGAGTTTAGTCAGCACCTTGTAAAAGTTTTCTCATGGAATCCAGATCATAAGAAATGGCAGCCTGTTAAAATAAAATAAAAAATAGTTAGTAATGTTCTTGTGACATTATGTGACATTAATCAATTTTTTCACATGCAATTTTTTCAGATCACAATTTATTTTATAGAGTAGAAATAAGAGTAATAGATTGGACCATGGTGAAAAATTCTTTGGTCTTTGGATTGATAGTTTTCATTCTCTGAACCACTTCTAACCCCTGATTCCAACCATTTTTAAAACAACATATGAATTGTAAGAATTTCATTAGTGAAATGTCATATTAAAAGGCCATGACCTACCGCCATTGAAATTAATTAAAATAGAAGTTATTATAATGTATCATTTTTCATATTCATTTTGAGTGTATATTAAAGCAACTGTATGTAGTTTTGTGTACTTTTGAGACTTTGGAGCCCCCTACAGTTAAATAAGCGGAATTCACTGTCGTGCATTTGTTGCTGCCTTAAAGCAATCCGCCTTCGCGTGATTTCGGACCAGCTCATCAAACTTACAAAAGAAACTTGTGAGGGGAAAAACAGTGGCCATTTGACACTCATTTTTTAAGGTAAAAACTTAGGTAAAGTTGATACGTGAAATAAGTTTTCATTTCATCAGTTTTGTTTGTATCTCATTTGCTGATATTAACAGCCACTCCAACAACTCTGCCCTAGATATCGATGTCAGAAACTCCCACTGATAAACCTGCATCTGTTACCGGTGTTGTGCTCATTTTCGACCCCTGCCAAGTTATTACCCCCTCTCGTTGAAATCGCTACCTGATTGCCCAATCCTAACCCCACCCCTAATCCTAACGCCTCCCTCACACCTAACCCTAAACCTACCAATATTAGGGGGGTAGTAATCTGGCGGGGGTCAGAATTTGGCACAACACCGGAGCCTATAAACCCTCTTGTAATCTCAAGAATCACAGGTCACTGTTCTACACAGGTTTTTTTTTTTTTTTTGGTTTCTACTTTCTACTAGAAATATATTCACATATGACAACGCTTCTCTCAGAATGCTCACATTAGCTCCCCGTACTCATGTTAATTATTGCCCGCTGGAGTTCCCCTCACTTTGGTATCGATCTCCTCTGCTAGTTCTGAGGCGTTTGGTACGTTAAGATTTTTCTAACGTGATGTACTTTATCGAACCTCTTGACATGTTTCTTTCCCTCCTATAGCACAGGAGCATCTCTGATGAGATTGTCGCCCACGCGGAAAGCCTTGCTTTCTGCATTGCAGGAGTGGCACAATATATGTGACTGACAGCTTTGTAGAGGCGCTGCTCTGTGAACTGAGCGCTTGAGTGGAATACAATGAGAAATCTGTCTGCTTGGGACTCTGCCCGGCCGAAAATGTGTCACTTTGACACCAGTGCCAGGTTTTTTGAAGGCCAGCCTCTGTCACTTTTTCTCCATGGCTCTATTTGTCACCTCTCTTTTCAAAAAGGCTCTCAGAATCGTAAAACTCTTGATCTGGAACATGGGGTTTTACAGACCATTGTCTATAATATAGAGAATGACTCATGTGGTCAGGTTAGTTCACCCAAATGTTCCACACCCCTAAGACCTTTGTTTAACTTTGGAACACAAATTAAGATATTTTTGATGAAATCCGAGAGCTTTCTAACCCTGCATAGACAGCAGGTTTAAGGCCCAGAAAGGTAAGGACATCGTTAAAATAGTCCTTGTGACATCAGTGGTTCAATCGTAATTTTATGAAGCTACTAGAATACTTTTTGTGTGCAAAGAAAACAAAAATAACAACTTTAACAATGTCTTCTCTTCCTTGTCAGTCTTCGACGCGCGGTCACAAGAATGCCATGACGCAAGATTTCGAAAGAGAGAATGAATTGCAATTTTTTGCCCGGCCTTACTTATAAGAACCAGAATATACAGATGATGAACTAAGAGAGATGGACGTTCTATGTTTTCATTTTTGGGTGAACTGTCCCTTTAAGAGTTGATTAGATTAATTATTATTTTTTTTTTTTTAGTTTTGTTTTTAACAAACATATTGCATAAAGAGACACACAGTTGGTTTTGCGCTGATGATATGATTTAGTTATTTGAATAATTTGATCTTCTATAAAGTTCCAAATAAGACACAGCAATTATTATTATTTTTTTGTGTAAGTTTAATTTGTAAACAGGTGTTTGATTTTTGTTTTCCGCATGTGTATATTTTATAATTTATTATTGTAATAGCAATATGTTTTTATTGGTTTGTTTAATTTCTATAGTTTAAATAATAATAAAAATTAAATATTATTCAGAATTTTTTAAAAAAATTTATTATAGTATAGTCATATTTTCTTTTGTATAGTGTATAGTCACATTCTATATTGTATAGTAAAAAATTTTGTATACACAGATTTTCCCTCTTTTTTCCTTTTTCCCCACATGCCTGGTACAGGATTCCATTCACTTGATTATCCAAAAAAGACAGTGCCATAAAATGAAATAAAAATTAGCAGTAGTTTTTGTTGAATTTTCAGCTATTTTTAATATATTTATTGTGATTATTATTGTGATTAACCGTTATCATAAAAATTGGTCATATCTATCACTATTCTGGAGGTTAAGACAGCACTGCATCCCTCAGATGGGGAAAGCTCTCCCAATATAACATGCATTAACATACAAGTCTGATGATACTCTCTCATATGTGATGCAGGGTTCTCCCCTGTTTCTCAAAACAGTTGTCCTAATTGGGAGTGTAGTATCATTTCAGAGCTCAGGGGACCTGCGGGAACCGAGCTGATGAAGCTTTAACACAGAAAGTACGGGCTCCCAGCCTCTAATGAGAGACGCCTTGAAATGAAAACAGTGTCAGTCTTGTACTCAACAGTGTGAACAAATTACATTAATTGTGTTGTTGTGGCTGCCACCATAACTATATAGGGGAGTGTGAATGGGTCACAAGCTTATACTGCAAAATCAGCATCAGCTTAATCAGTATTTTGTCTTGTTTTCCTGTTTATTTTTCCTACCCAACTGTGCAAATTGTGTTAGACTTCACTAAATGATGGCACGTTTATACTTGTTACAAGTAAAACACTTGTCTAGTTAAGAAAAGTAGGCTTAATTCAAGATACATTTTTGCAAGTCTTTTTTAATGCGGTTTTGCAGTCAATCTTTATCAAATGTATCTTTTCTGAATAAAAGAATACATTTCTTTAAAATAAAAAAAGTTCAATGACCCCAAACTTTTGAACAGTGCATTTTTATTGGAAAACAATATTATTATTTATTTTCTGTGTAGATGCCAGTATATTTTACCCTGATCTTAGACCATTATTGGTTCACATAATGAGGAAGTTCAGCCTTGAGCTGATTGTGGATCTTCTTGATGTAAGGGAATGACTTTCTGAAGCACAAGTATTATAGATTTGTGGAATCTGAAAAGAGGCCAATTTTGTTCTTTTTTTTTCCTGCTGCACGAGTGCAGATAGATTTATCAGACACTATCAGCAGCTGTTTTAATTGTGTGGAGCAGCCAGTAAGATCTATTAATAATGAGCCTCTGGCAAGAATCCATGCTGGCAACCTCTGAAGCTTTTGAAGTTATGTTTTTGTTTCACAACAATGAACAGCATCCAAGAACTCAGAGGCTCTAATTAGACTTTCTGAAGCTGTGAATTTAGGCCACAGAAACAGACCTGCTAATTTCCATTTGTATATGTTTGAAAATATTAATAACTGTCAGCACTTTAATATTGAAGTTTGTGAAAGCTATATTTGTGCCTCTAATAATTGTTACCAAACAGGTTTTCCAAACATACTACATTACTAGTGTGCACTGCCTACTAAAAAATCAGTGAAATGGTATGCATTGCATGGAATGCAAATGCTGATCTTAAGAACATCATATTAGCATACTAATCTTAATATTTCTACCATGCAAAAGATATGACTGACGTAGTAAGATTTCAGAATTCAGAATGAAATATTCTGAAATATGCTGAACTCAACTATAGAATATTCAGACTTACTATATTTACCAAAGTTGTCAATATATAGAGTACGCTGCATAGAATACTGTATAGCACAATGCAATGTGCTTACCTTGACCTTCCCTTTTCAGTGCGATGAATGAACCAGAAGTATTAAACATGCAAAGTGATGAGGTCATGTGATACTGTAGCATACTACAGTTTTAAATGTGCATAGTAGAATAATGTCTGTTGTTTCACTTGCTATATTTTACTAATTTTATAAAAGTAGTATTTTTGGACATATAAATAACAATTGCACCAAACTGCACTGTAAAGCCAGACATGTAACTATTATTTCATATGTCTGGCTTAACAGGGTAAAAACAGTTGTGTGAAACATTATTAGTTATCATCTTGCAGCTTTAATTCGGTTTTATCAACAAAAAAAACAACAACTAAAATTGTCAGGACTTGATATTAAAGAAAAATTAAACTTTCACATCAGCTTTTAGACCTACTGCAATAGTGTATACAGAGCTACCAGCCAGTCAGAAGGTGTTTAGGTGAGATATGACAGGCAGTCAGCTCTTGTGGTGCACTTTTTGTTCTGAGACAGCTGAGGTTAAGGAATCTGCCAAGGATGCCGGCTGGTAAAGTTATGAGTTTTATCCCCCCTCTCTACTAACACAGATCTCTCATTCACCTTTACCCCTGAGGGAAGGTGAGAAGAGGTGGCTTCGCTTCTCCTTTTGAAACCACAAACATAAGACAGAGAGATAATGAAGACTTAAGTTTTATGGACAGTCAATGAGTAAACACTTACTCTATGGTCCCCCCTCTCTGCCACCAGTAGTGATTTTCCACCAGCCTTGGAGTGGCTGTTTATTGTTCCTGATTATGACTGATGGTCTCGTAACCGTCCAAACCTGCCCGTCAGATACACCGCTACAGCTTTTTTCTTCAGCCTTGGCTGTCACAGAGGCATTCTGGGAGCTGAAAACGCATCTAATATACTGTTTCGTAAGAGAACTCTCACTCGTCTCATCCGTTTGGCTTTGTTGCAGTGGATTCAGCTTCGAAAAACAGTCAAGAACGCATCTCTGCATGCTTCCAAGCCCCCCGCATAGCAGAAAATGACACCACCCCATACACTTTCATGTACATAAAGCTGTTATAGGTGAAATGAGGCACCATTCGGTGGAAATTAAGACACGACAGAAATATGAGACTCAATTAGCTTCTCATTTTTCACTCGAAGAATTCTTTTCTTGCTGGTTTTATGAAGGAACGCTCTAAATGACACAGATTTCTGTCAGAGTGAGGACCTTTCGTTCTCCCCCGGAGGGTTGCAGCACTTATACACAAGTCTCACATGAAATCCCTGCTCTGAGGCAGTGCAAATGAGGCAGCACTAATACATTCTCCCTCAGCGGTGCAGAGACTATGTGTATGAGGGGGGAAAAGTTAAGGCAGTTGATTTTGTTTCTTGAGCAGGACCTTGGCAGCACTGGAGGACCTCCTCGGAATTGGAAGGGAATTGGGATCGCCATGGTGGTCATCCTGGGGGTTATGTCTCTGGTCACCCTCTCAATTTTTCTGCTCACACCTGGTAAGATGGAGAGCGAAGGAGTAAATGAATATAAATTGAATCAAATAGGAACCATGGATAAAGAAAGAGAAATGTGAGATCAGCTACAATAAGTGAAAAAAGAGAAATGGAAAAACAACAGAAGATTAGAGGATTTATGTGAGTGCCAGAGATCTCATATATAAGACAGTCATTCACAAACAAAAATTCAAAAAGACAAGCAGAAACAAAGCAAAAAACACTCAAAATTGATTTTTTTTTTTGTTGTTGTTGTTGCTTGCTCAGTTTAGCTTTAAAAATGAGTTTGTGCAACAAATATTTTTTGTCTTTCTATAGCAGAACTTTGCTTAATCCATTTGAATTAATCCGACATTTGCTTAATCCGACTACCTACACACTTTTTGTTTGTTTTTGCTCACTGAGCCTTTTTATTTCCCAGTATGCTTTGGGGGAGAGTATATGTTGAAATTAAGTAATTATTTTATTCATTTTTGAGCAAAATGAGAAAAGGGAGACTTGTTTGTGCTGTTATGTTGGGATATAGAAGAGTTTTTGTTATATTTTGAGTTGGGTAAAAATGGCCAAAACCAAGTTTTACCCCCTTTTGGCACTTGGTGAGTGTCCAACATAACAGAAGCTCTTCTAGATCCCAGTGTAACAGAACATTAAACAATAATATGATTCTTTTTTCATATTCAGTAAATAAAAACACTTGGCTGCTAACTTTATTTGTAACAGTGCAATATATGGTTAGCTTTTAAATATAATAAACATTTTATTAAGGAAGAAAATACTGAGTGCATCTAAAAATTCTTGTTTATTTTTATTTCTATTTTTGGTTACACTTTACATAAAGCCTTAATGTGTAATGCATTTTAAAAGTAGTTTTATTGCACTAATTATGCCTTGTAATGCACCTTATAATGCATTGTACAATCGCGTAAATAATTGCAACCACAGTTAATACATTATAACACTTATCAATTCATTGTTACACTATGCATTTTAAATTCCGTTATAATTATTTACGACAAGATACAACTCACATTATGAATAATTCTAATGCATTATACACTTTAATAACACTTCTTAATGCATTTTACATAAAGGCTTTAAATGAAGTGTTAGCTTATTTTTTAATGGCCTACTTCATTTGCATCATTAGCATCAAGATTTTGATTTTGTTAAGCAATCCTGTTACTTCTTGTTACATACAATATTTTTCCTCAGGAGTTCTGGTTGTCCTTAAGTGACTGCCTGATCTTGTATTTCAGATGAGTCTCACCTCCTGCAGCTGTCTCGTCTCACTCTAGAGAACTTGGAGAGCGAGGATTTCAGAGTTCACGACCCATGTGCGACGTGGCTAAATGGTGAAAACTGCTATTGTACAAACAGTGTTTAAGGGAATGGTTTAAGTTCATTGATTTGATGCTCATGGATATTTAGGGCTCCCGCAGTGCAACAAATCATCATCTTGAAATGCAACAGGAGACCAATTTGTTTTTCTGCTAATGGTTAAAATGTTTGATTCATGGCATTCATTCAGGCAGCATTTCAATTCACATTCAGTTTTTATTATATAGCATGCAAGATTTGGGTTACTGCATCCCAAATTCTAATATACTGATAATATTATTCTTAAGGTGCCTGAACAGTATATTAATTCAAGTTTAAAGTGTGCATCCCTGCATGTTTTTGGGCTAATATTGCCCACAACACCTTTCTTTAAGGAAGAGTTTGTGTTGGTTCTCATTTGGCTTTTTCATAGTAAATTAGTAAGGAATTTACGGAATTTAAGGATGCCAGAGCTGCCGTAGCAGTATGTCAATATAAGAATCTAAAGAGAAAGTGTTTAATATTTTGATTTTAAAATATGTATTTTGACTTCTTATAAGTAAGTATATTTGTAGAATGATTTCCTGGAAAATATTTCCATTCAAAAGTTTGGGGTCAGTAAAAGTTTCATATTGTTTTTGACTGACATCTCTTACACTCACCAAGGCTGCATTTATTTGATCGAAAAATACAGTAAAACAATAATATTGTGAAATATTATTAGAATTTAAAATAACGTAACTATTTTAATATATTTTAAAATGTAATTTATTCCTGTGATGGCAAAGCTGAATTTTCAGCATCATTACTCCAGGCTTCAGTGTCACATGATTCTTCAGACTTCATTCTAAGTTGCTGATTTGGTGACCAAGAAACATTTCTTATTGTTATTAATGGTAAAAAGAACAGTGTTTATTTGAAATAGATTTTTTTTAATTAGTGCAAATGAGTCAATTGTGATCAGTTGAATGCATCCTTGTTGGATAATAATATTAATGTTACGGTAGTGTAGTTTTCCATCACCAGGGAGGTACATACAGTACTCTTAGTGCATATTCAAAATATGCAAATTAGGATGCAGTCCAGGTTCAGGTCAGGCTGGAGCTCAGCTGCTGAATGTTGATCTGTGTGTTTTACAGAGAATGAGGTGTCACTTTGCACACGGGAGGGTCACGTTTTAATCCACAGTCTCAGCACCAATCTAACCACCACGCTATTGGACAACAGCACTCTGGTGAGTAGATACACATGCATGCACTCACATGAAAGACAGCAACATAGTAAATAAAGGCCATACCAACACACACATACAGTCTTCTCCTCATCCCAAACCACCAGTGTAAAGCAGCTCTCTGGAGAATTACAACCCCCTTGAGGCATGTGAGCAGGACAAGATGTACAACTCCATTAGCTCCATTCTCATAGAACCTGACAAATGGGTCACTCCGTAGAACAAGAGAGGGTATGGACTGGTAGCTAAACGTCTTTGGAGAAAGAATCAGAACGCTTAAAAATGAGCAAAGAGAAAGAGCCACTAGCTTTTTGGCTTTAGAGGCTTGACAGTTAATGCTCTGTCTTTTATTCCCATTTTCTGTGCTTCTCCCCAGTTGATCCCGTAGCAAGCGTCTTCAAAGAGACTGTTTCAGCAGGGCCACCCTTTGAACGCTGCTGCTGGGTGACACTGAGAAACATATATGGGTCATTGCCTCAGATGCTCAATGAAATGTTGTTGAGATGGCAGATACTTCTCCTCCCCACACTGTCAACACTCTTACACTCGTCACATTCGCTTTATGCCCCAACGACATCTACCCACAATGCACTTACTGCATTCATGGTTTGCAGCTGATGGGTATTTAGAGGGAAGAATAAAACTTGATTTCTGCAGAAATGTTTCTAAAATAAGTGAAAATTGTATTTGTGTTAATGCACTTACAAAGGAGATCTATGGAGTGAGACATTTCACCAAGATAAGTGTTAAAACACAAAATATAGAAGCCTTAAATATAATATAATACATAAACGTAAACAGACATAAAATATTTAAGCCCCAAATAGTATAATTATTTAATAACTAATTGATAATTAATGATTTCCATTTGCGAGTACATTATAGGAATTTTGTAATCTTTTTTGCTTATTTTTTTCAAACTGAGGGACAAGGAAAATTACTGTTTTTAGTATCTGATACCATGCTATAGATGTGTATGATAGAGCTTAATTTGTTTTGAACCCAAATTATTATTTTAAGGTGTTCTTTTTTGGTTTCTGTTTTAGGATCTGAAGTCCATGAGGTTCCAGGTTTCAGCTGATAAGAAGTTCATCCTGATGGCTTATAATATCCAACATGTGAGTAATATGAACGGAAAAACATCAAGAAACAGTCTCATTGCCATGTTACCTGTCTGTTAAAGACAAAGATGATTTCTTTATTGGATTTATAGGATTATGTGCCCTTACAACACAAATTCATGTGTACATGTTTGTTTTTATATCGTAGTGGGGGCCTCTCATTGACTTTTATTGTTATTAATGACAGTGCTGTATAAGAAATTTTAGCTGTTTTGGTAACTTAGCCACTGAATTAGACAGCTGTTGCAGCTGTTGCAAGATTCTATCTACGCAGAATCATATCCCAGTTGGACCACAAAGCGATTTTGACAAAATCGCTTAATGATGTATGAAGTGTTATCAACTGTATGTAAATATGACAAATCATGTCCTTTAAATGTTACATATCTTATTATACTTAAGAACCTATATGTTCTTTTAATTATCATGCAAGAACTGCTACAAAAGGATCATCAGAAATGCTATTTTTAATATCTTATTATCTAGAGGAAGATATCACTATAATGTTATGCGTTTTTGAAGAGGGTCAAAGTTGCAAATAGAACAGATTATTGGAGAATGTTAAAAAAACATATACTTTCTACTTCAATTTCACTTTTAATTCAGTGTGTTACTTGACATTTTTTGTCATTATTTAGTATATATAGTATATATTGAGTATATAGACTAACTCTAGCCCTAAAATAAAAACCTTGGATTTTACATGTGTAAATCAGATGTTATTTAGTCCCATCATTTTCCTTCAAGGAATGACTAGATAGAGCCCCACTAGTTTGGCTACATTTGGTCCACACAAAGATAGCAAAACCTCTGCACATATTGATTGTACATGCATTTTTGTACGCCATTGTTAGGAGAGTGAACTACGTCTTTTATCTACTGGACTGGGCAAAATCTTTTCAGACAGGCAGGAGAGACCACTTACATCGTTCATAATTTCTGCAGCATGTTCAACACTGAACGCTGCTACGATCAACAGCAAACGTGGAAGGAATAGAATATTCTAACACAGAGGAGCTGGGGTGTACAGAAAGAAAGAAGGAGGGATACAGACAGGCAGTGGGAGAGGTGGAAACAGAGGAGAGGAGCTGCTTGGCACTGAATTGTAATGAGCATCACACTGGGGCAAGCCTTTGTGATTACAGCAGGTTTTAGTAACAGGCTGAAAATAAACAACTTGTAGGCTATTTGTCTGAGCAACCACAGCAATCTGTAGTTCTTATCCCCCTGCTGAACCTCCTCTTCAGAAAATAATCATCTCTGCAGTGGTGTTCTCTCTTCTCAAAGGAGGACGACGAAACAGGGCGTAGACATGAGTAATAGAGAAAAAAATAGGGTAAAGAGGAAAAACAGGCAATGAGTGAAAACACTGACAGTACAATCCATATTCTCGCTCTCCTGAATTGCACTCGCACTCTCTCTCTCTCAACGTCTCTTGTGAATATTGCTTTTTGTTGCTGATTAAAATATGGTCTGTATTGTGTATTTGTCTTGAAATGTGATGTGGTGCAATCTAGTGAATGACATGTACATATTGCATTTCACCCCAAAATCATTAAAAATAGGAAATTGCTTTTTTGCATAAGTATCAAGTAAAGCCTATTTTAAATCGATTATTGATGGTTTGCAATGTGGCATTAATTTTGTGACAATTAAGCACAATATTATTTTCGAAATTTTTGCAATGATTTATTTATTTATTTATTTTTATAATTTACATTACACAGTGTCCCTGAATAAGCAGCCAAATTAAGCAGCAGTAAAAAGAAAATGTAGTATATAATATATATATACATATATACATATATACATATATATATATATATATACAGGTGCATGTAATGTAAAATATTTCAAAAGTTTTTTTGTTTTCATTTTGATGATTAGAGCTTACAGCTCATGAAAGTCAAAAATACAAATCTCAAAATATTAGAATATTTACATTTGAGCTTCATTAAATTACAATCCCTACAGTATAAATTCCGGGTATCTCTTGTTCTTTGAAACCACAATAATGGGGAAGACTGCTGACTTGGCAATGGTCCAGAAGACAATCATTGACACCCTCCACAAAGAGGGTAAGTCACAGAAGGTCATTACTGAAAGGGGTGGCTGTTCACAGAGTGCTGTATCAAAGCATATTAAATGCAAAGTTGACTGGAAGGAAGAAATTGGGTAGGAAAAGGTGGACAAGCAACAAGGATGACTGCAAACTTTAGAATACTGTCAAGCAAAGCCGATTCAAACACTTGTGAGAGCTTCACAAGGAGTGGACTGAAGCTGGAGTCAGTGCATCGGAGTCACTGCAGCCAGGACATCTTCAGGAAAAGCGGCTACCAAGCCATACAAACAGAAACAACATCAGAAGCATCTTACTAGGCTAAGGAAAAGAACTGGACTCTTGCTGATGGTTAAAAATTCTCTTTTTCAGTAAAAGTACGTTGGTTTGTTTGGAAGTCAAGGTCTGGAAGTCTGGAGGAAGGTGGCGGAGCACAGAATCCAAGCTATGAGTCGGTGTGGAAGTTTTACCATTCGGTGATGATTTGGGGTGCCGTGGCGTCTGCTGGTGTTGGTCCATTGTGTTTATCAGGTCCGTCAATGCAGCCATCTGCAGGAGATTTTGGAGCCTTTATGCTCATCTGTGACAAGCTTCCTTGGAATATGATTTCCTTTTCCAGCAGGACTTTAGCACTTGCCCACAGTGACAAAACCACTTCCAAGTGGTTTGCTGACCATGATATTACTGTGCTTGATTGGCCAGCCAACATGCCTGGCCTGAACCCCATATGGAATCTATGGGATATTTTCAAGAAAAAGATGAGAAACAATTGATCCAACAATACAGATGAGCTGAAGGCCAATAGTGCCTCAGCAGTGCCACAGGCTGATTGCTTCCATGCCACACCTCACTGATGCTGGAATTTGTGCTAAAGGAGCCCAGACCAAGTATTGAGTGCATAAATGATCATACTTTAAAGAACTTGAACTTTTCTGCTTTGCAAATCCTTTTTTTGATTGATCTTAGGAAATATTCTATTTTGAGATACTAGATTTTTGACTTTCATAAGCTGTAAGCTCTAATCATCAAAATTATAACAAAAAAACTTTAAATGTTTTACTTTACGTAATGAATTTATAATATATGAAAGTTTCACTTTTTGAGATGCACCTGTATGTGTGTGTGTGTGTGTGTGTGTGCAACTTGGCATATCTACAATTTTCTAAATCTGATGTTGCATGGGTTTTTTATAATAGCAAAATAACAAATGCATAAAAAATAACAATTTTCGCAATTCATAATTAATATACATGATATTTGTGAATGAAATCAGTTTATTTCGGATAGAGGAAAAAAGTAGCTACCATAGTAATACTTCATATAATGAAAGCAAGATGTGATGTGCTGCTGGTGTAAACACTGTAAGTATGTTTACACGCAGCTTAATTTGGACTAAAACAATTAATCTTTTTAAAATGTCATGTAAACACTTTAGTGTTTAATTCTGTAGACTTTATCTTGACTATGCAAAACCGCACTGTAGCTTGATTAGAACTACTCATGTAAATGTAGTGACTATTATTATTATATTATTTACATATTTCAGTTTTCTTTTTTTGGATTTGCTTTGTTTGGGAATTGTGAAAAAATATGCTGAATTGTCATACAAAAAATTGTTACAATGCAAAACATCGTAATGGTCCTAAAACAGGAATTTTTCATTTCTTTCTTTTGATATTGGTTCCTGTCTTATAGGATAAATGATGCCAATCTGTGTGGTCACATCTGCAGGGAAACACAGGATTTCTCTGTTAGTTCTCCACCTCTTCTAGTCACAATCGCTGTCTCTCTTCCTTTATCTCTCGCCCCCCCCCTTTTTCTCCACTATCTCTAGAGATTATGTGCTGACTGAGGCAGTTTGCGGCTCAACTAACTGAACTGAGAGCAGCACAGAAATCACACAGGGGTGGGGTCGGGGATTTGGGGGCTTACGGCGTCTGAAGAAGACGAGGATAAAAATGATGTGATCTGCAGTCGCCCTTAGATCACGCTGTCCAATCGAAATCAATCATAGAGATGGGATGAATGGGATGTGTGAATGTGTGCGGAGAGATTGGAAAGGAAACTGGGAGATAGAGGGAGACAGGAAAATATAAAAGGGGACACCAGAATAGGATAGTGAAATTGCAAGGGAAGGAAGAAAATGGAAAAGGGAAAAGAAGGGAAGGAATGCGAGTGTTGTACAGGAAAAGAACGTGAAGGTGAAATAGGTATTGAAAGAGTGAAATAGAAATTGCCAAAGACAGCATGAGGAATAGTATGAGCCAAATCAAAAGATACAGAGACACTGAGATATAAGAAATGGAAAATGTAAAAGGATAATTCAGCCAAAGACAAGATATCTGTCATCATTTACTCATCCACCTGTCATTCCAAACCTGTATGACTTTCTTTCTTCTGTAGAACACAAATAAGGCTTTTGAACATCTGAAAGGACGCAAAAGCATCACAGAAACATTTCATATGACTCATGCCCTTTATTCCAAGTCATCTGAAGTCATACGGTAGCTTTTGTGTAAGAAACAGACGAAAAGTCATTATTTACTAAACGCATTGATACCTTGATACCTGAATCTTGGCGCATTCACAAAACTGGTCTTGGTTGGGTTTCCCAAAAGGAGTAGTTCATCAAAACTGTTGGTACCAATGGCCACTAAGATCTTCTTAGGCTTAAAATGCTTTTTGGGAAACAAAGCCCTGAATATATAGGAAATCTCAACTGATTGCTTGTATCGTCGTGAAAGGTATACTATATTATCGGCAAGCTCTAATCTGCTAAATGTGACTATAAGACATGAAGATATGGAAAAAGCTGGGAAAAGCAAGTCATTCAGATTTCGAATGACATGAGGCTGAGTAAACGATAACAGATATTTCATTTTTGGGTGGACTATCACTTTCAAGTCACAGCCAAGAAGGAAGGAAGTCAAAGTTAAAGGAATAAAGCTAAAACATCCACAGAGATTTAGAAATGAAGAGGTACGCATTTTGTGAACCAGGGCAACCCAAGACTGAAAGCGCAGAGGAGGATGTATTGTGATGAACATGAATCAAAAGATTTTACAGTCAGAACCAACACTACAGAGAGAAGCGAACAGAAGAAATGGAAAAAAGCCAGGCAGGAAGGCAAACTAGGGCAGATCTTGCACTTTTGGCACTGAGAATTGTGTGGGCATCAGTACCGCTCAGTATTATTGAGCAAATTAGTGCGATTACTATGCCAGTGTCACAATGATGCAGATTCCTACGTTAGCAATATTTCTTCCACTGTTTACCGTATGGATATTAATTTTGTGAATCCTTGGAAAAAGAGGATTTATGACTCACAGCAGGAAACCACAATCTTTTTTTCCTATAATCAACACACACACAGTCTTACGCTCAGAGAAAAATGTGCTAAAACTCAGAACTAGACACTTTGAGATTGCAACTTTCCCTTGCCACACAATCTTATGTCTGTCTTTTTAATATTGAGCAACAATACTGTTCAAAAGCTTGGGGTCGGTAAGATTTAAATGTTTTTGAAAGAAGTCTCTTATGCTTACCAAGGCTGATTTAAAAAAAAAAAATACAGAAAAATAATATTGTGAAATATTATTACAGTTTAAAATAAACGTTTTCTATTTGAATATATGTTAAAATATAATTTATTCCTGTGATGGCAAAGCTGAATTTTCAGTAGTCTTCTGTGTCACATAATCTTCAGAAATCATTCTAATACGCAGATTTGGTGTTCAATAAACTTTTTTTTAAATTATCAATACTGAAAGCAGATGTGGTGCTTTTTTTATTTTATTTTATAATAATTTTTATTTTTTTTTGGACATTACATTTACATGATTCTGGTGGAAGTGGAAGGTTCAAAAGAACAGCATTTATTTGAAATAGAAATCCTTTTTTTTTAACTGTGATCTATTTCATTAATCCTTTTGATCAATTTAAAGTGTCTTTGCTGAATAAAAGTATTAAGCTCTTTCAAAAACAATCTTACTGACCTCAAACTTTCATCCTAATGAAATGATTGTTTAACATCACTGCTGAACAGTACCAGACAGTCGGCTGTTCTGTTTTTAGTATGCAGTACATGGCATGACTTTCAATCCTATTAGGCTTTTGGGAAACGAGTGCAGCTCGAAGCTTGCCATCACACTGCATTCTGTACTGATGCTGCAGCAATCGATACATCTAATTTTACAGGAATCTTTACAGACCTAACTGATCAATATATCTTCATATAGCCAAATGCTTTATAATATATTATCCTGCCATATTGGTGAAATGCACAATTGTACTTAAGAGGCCCAAAGGACACTTCTATTGATTTAGGTCATCTTTGACGTGCTAATCCAGTGGAGGAGGTTTCAGGCTGATATGTGAATGTTACGCAAGAAGTTTTGTTTGTTTTTTTTTTTGGAGGGATATTGACCCCAATGATCAAGCTGATCGAGACGGGGCGTATGCCGCTATCATTCTGTCATATGACCCCATACATGTGATGTACAGTTCTAATAAAAGCCAAGCCTTCCCGTATCCCTTCCAGCTAAGTGATTTGGAAATAAATTCAAATGTTTTCTAACGAATTGCTTCTTTTGTTCACGGTGCTCCTCAGATGAATCAGCTGAATGAAGCTTGAAATTGAAATTGAAATGATCCATTAACCAGAATCCACAGTTGTGTTGTCATGCAGTGAGAGAATGGAAGAGATTATGAGCGGTGCAAACTGAATGTGAATGTGTGCTTTGTTCAGAATGGAATACAAGCGTACTGCATACTACACAGTATACATAGACTATTGTTTAAAATAGTATTTTTTTATGAGATACAGGCTCCTTTTTTAAAAATAAATAAATAAATATCATTGGGCTACATTGTTCTCACTATGTTGCATGTTTAAATATTTATTTTCAATAATTAAAGAAGAAAATAGTGCTTTAATAATACTTAGTAATAGGTAAAACTTTAATTTGGCAAGGATGCATTAAGTTCTTTGTTCTTTTTTAAATTGCTATTGATCAAAATTCTGAAAAAAAAAAAATGCATCACAGTTTTGACAAAAATATTAAGCAGCCCAACTGTTTTAACATTATAGTAATAAGAAATGTTTCTTGAGCAACAAATCAGCGTATTAGAATGATTTCTGAAGGATCATGTGACACTGAAGACTTGAGTAAATTACACTTTAAAATATATTTAAACAGAAAACAGTTATTCTAAACTGTAATGAAATTTTACAGTATTACTGTACAATATTTACTGTGGTTTTGAATAAATGCTTTATTCAAAAAATACTAAAAAATCTTCACACTTGAAATGGAAGGTCAAGTTGAGCGCATTGCAATGCATTCTTATACTGCACAGTTCAGCAAGTTAAGTAAGAAATCCTGAAATTTCAGAGCATACTGTAAATTTGAATGCGGTCACAATAGACAAACTACAGAAAGCGCACTGTGGTAGTATGCAATTCCGTACATAGCCTATGTGTTTGTGTACAATTTAGGGATCTACCATGTCCTCTGCCCCTTTCCAGGTATTCTCACAGTCCTTCACAGCATCCTTTGCAATCTACACAGTGGCCAGCGGGTAGGTAGAGACAGAGGTCCCTCTCTGCATGGCCTGCACTGGGCATGTGCACAACCAAAAACCAGTCCAGA
>JAFVLL020035116.1:0-17202 GCA_021397915.2 Tor tambroides | reverse complement strand
ATATATATATATATAATATATTTTTTATACATTATGCTTATATGTATTATATATGTATTTATTTACTGACAGATATACTCATCATCCACATCCATATAAACAATGTTAAATTAAGTCAAAACATCACCTGTTTTGACCTCAATATTATTCTCATTGTTTTTTTTTTGTTTTTTTTTGCAGGATCTGAGTGGTTATATTTTTTCATGTTCCCTGTTTTCCGACATTATGGGCCCAATTTTCATATAATGAGATACTTGAGTGTGGCAGTGAATGAAATTACCTGTAGTGATTGTTGCAGGAAAATGCATGTTATGACTGAAGTAGTTGTTTTTCCTGTTTTTGATCTGCAAGTTTCCAGCTCTCACAATGCTGCTGTCTGGCGCATTAAAACCCAATCCTATGAGGTTCACATGATCCTGATAATATTGGTTCAAAACCTGAGTGTGATGTGCTTAGGTCTCCTGAGATCAGAGGAGTCAATGCCCAGAATCCAGCTGTCTGCTCTTTCATTTAGACACATGTACAGCCCTGCAGACACAAAACTCCATTTCACAACCAACATCTGAAAAGTGAGCAGACTTTGGTGTTTTACCAACTATGTGTTTGGAAGGACTTACAGAAAATGTCTGGTATCGCAGCTATTTGAAGAAATTGCTTTGCATGCTTTTGAAATTTATTATAAAGTTCATAGAGGACAGCTGCTGAATGCACATTGTGTATTTTGTGATGGCATGCCAACCAACAGGCCAATTTTATCAATGTACCGTGAGAAAACTGATAACTGATTTCACACCATTCTGATTCTATTGAAGAAAAAGTTTACCCAAAAAAGAAAATTTACTGAAAATATACTCACGGTCAGGCCATCCAATAGATGAGTTTGTTTCTTCAACAGATTTGGATAAATGTAGCATTACATCACCTGCTCACCAATGGATCCTCTGAAGTGAATGGGTGCCGTCAGAATGACAGTCCAAACAGATGATAAAAACGTCACAATAATCCACAAGTAATCCACACCACTCCAGTCCATCAATAAGCATCTTGTGAAGTGAAAATCTGCGTGTTTGTAATAAATCCATCATTAGGACATCTTAAATTTAAACTGTTTCTTCTGGCCAAAATATGAATCCATAACCCATAATAACACTTCCTCCAGTGATAAAGTCCATTACCTGTTGTCCTGATGTCACATCACAATTCATGACATATTTGTTTAGAACTGTTTTAGACCATTTTCATTTATAAATGGTACTTGATCTGTGCATATTTCTCTTCTGATTCAGACGAGATGGCTTTTTCACTGGAGAAAGCAATATCATGGATAGAGAACTAGTTGAATTTAAAACGCATTAATGATGGATTTGTTTCTAACAAACATGCAGCTTTTTGCTTCACAAGATGTTAACTGATGGACTTGAGTAGTGTGGATTACTTGTGAATTATTGTGATGTTTTTATCAGCTGTTTGGACTCTCATTCTGATGGTACCCATTCACTGCAGAGCATCCATTGGTGAGCAAGTGATGGAATGCTACATTTCTCCAAATCTGTTGTGATGAAGAAAGAAACTCATTTACTTCTTGGATGGGCTGAGGGTGAGTATATTTTCACCAAATTTTCATTTTTGGCTGAACTATTCCTTTAATTAAATCATTTTAAATAATCAACTAACAGGTTTTAAGCAGTTAAATTGTTGTGCTTAAGCCACTTATTAAAGACCCCCGAATTCCAGAAAAAATAATCTTCATTGCCTTGATAACACGGCGTGGTGCATATGGTGATGGAGATACAGCATGTGGGTGAAGCCACGCTGAACGAAGCAAACAGCGAGACCTGCTCTTTTGACCACAGGTCTGTTTTTTCCATAAATAATGAAAGTCATGCACAGGAAAAATGGGTGCACCTTATCTCCTCGAAAATATAAAACGCAGATGGAGCCAGAGCAATCAGCACCCAGTGCATTTCCCATGCATCCACACTTCTTCTGAGCAGGTCCCACAGAGCATTTCTACATCCAACGAGCACATTATTACTATCTAGGAAATGTGCTTCATCCTCTAGGGTATGATAAATCCATTCCACCCTGGACTCCATATGCTTTTTACTGGTTAGGTGAAAATATGAGGAATGTTAAGCCAGGCTCCCTCTCTTTCTTTTCCCCATTCCATTCAGGACATTCCCAAGAGTAATATTCTGATGTTTATGAGCCTAAAATGACTTCAAAGTGTCGTAGTTATAAATTTCTGTCACTTTATGACTGAATTTTCCCACTGAAATCTGATTAAAGAAAAACTGCAAGTTTAGAAATATCACAGGAAGTGTGAAACACTCACAACAAAGATAAATGCTGAAACCTCTGGGTTTGGTGTCCTATTTCTTTCATTCTTATGTAAATTCAACAAAATGTATGTTTCAAATGTGTGAGAACATTATTAGCACAAGGACTTCATTTCGATAACCACAATGGCGTACAGTATGGTAACACGTTAGATAGGAACACATGTTCACTATTAGAAGTTTTCTCTCAATAAACTTGTAATTACTTCTTATTGATAGAACACAAGGTAGATGTCATAACCGTATTGGGTAGGGTTAAGGGATCTAGAATATGGTCATGCAGAATAAGGCATATGTGCTTTATAAGTACAGCCAATATGCTAGTAATATGCATGTTAATAAGCACAATATGTGTTGTCTAATCTAAAGTGTTACCAAGTAAACGATGAAGTAAGATTTTAACAGAAAGGCTAAAATGTTTATTTTTCGTAATTGTTATATGTGACCCTGGACCACAAAATCAGTCATAAGTGTCATTTTTTTTAAAAAATAATTTATAATAAATAAGCTTTCCATTGATGTATGGTTTGTTAGTATAGGACAATATTTGGCTGAGATATAACTATTTGAAAACCTGGAATCTGAGGGTGCAAAAAAATCAAAATATTGGAAAATCGCCTTTAAAGTTGTCCAAATGAAGTTCTTAGCAATGCATATTACTAATCAAAAATGAAGTTTTGATATATTTACAGTAAGAAATTTACAAAATATCTTCATGGAACATGATCTTTACTTAATATCCAAATGATTTTTGGCATAAAAGAAAAATCGATAATTTTGACCCACACAATGTATTTTTGGCTATTGCTACAAATATACCCCAGCGACTTAAGACTGGTTTTGTGGTCCAGGGTCAAATATATCGAAACAATTATTATTTTATTTTATAAATGATGATATTTTATAATGATTATGTGTGTGTTTATACATACACATATATACATACAGATACACAAATTAAAATTTATTGGATAAAACAATGGATTTACTTATTTTTGTTTTTAGATATTTTTTGTATAACTTGTGTTTCACTGGGGCATGTTGACAAAAAGTCAACTGTATCATCACAATTAATTTAGGAGTTTGGCAAAATAAAAATGGGGACAAAAAAGAAAATGTTTTTTATGTTTTCATTGTCTATATTCTCTAGGTTGTATCAATGTAGTATAAGTTGTGTTCAGTTTAGAACAAGCGCTTGGTGAATGACTTGTCAGACTTCCAAAAAGAGCAAATCAGGAGCCCAGGCACGTTTAGCAGGAGTGTCTGTAACCTTAACAGTCTAATTGTTTGGTGTTTTAAGAACAAACTGTCTTTATGATTATCACTGTGTACAGAAAGCATGGCAAGACTTCATTGCAAGCAACATTGAAAACTGAAAGTGAATGACAGAAACGGTTGAACACTAAGCAGAACTGTGTCAAGACAACACAGAATTACTGCAGCAAAGGGACAGCAAACCTCAGTATTCACCTTGAAGACTTTCTTTCCACAAAAACCAAAGTCAACAACTAGAAAGAGCTGCAGCTGCTACAAATTTAAGCACAGATTCCAATGCTAAAACAATGTGAAAAAGATCATAAAATTGAAGCATATGAACTTCAGCATCTGCCCTGTCCAGACAAATCACTTGACCTGAATGTTATCACACCGCTGTAGGAAGTTCTGGAGAGAAGAGTGAGACCTCAAACATCTCTAAAGCAGCATTCAGCTGGAGCCTATTCAAATGCTGTATGAATCTATTCATTTAGAAGTTGGAAGCTTAAAGCAAATGGCGGTAAAAAAAACCTTAATAAATCAATAAATATTGCCTATTTCCCAGGTGTTCACATTATTTTGTCCAACCCCTATATGTTTCGTGTGCTCTTAAAAACCCTTTGATCTAAACAAAGGCTTAAATGCCTGAAATTAGTTCCCAGCACACATGAATACTGTTAAAACATTTAAGCATGCACCTAATGAAGCTGACTGAGTGAATATCCAGAGTGTGCAGTGCTGGAATAAACAAAGAAGCAACTGAAAAATTCTAAAGTTTTTATTTGTTTAATATTTTGAACAAACATTTTTTTTTTTACTTTACAGTTTTGATGACTTTACAAGAAGCACCATCCTGCAACTCTTCTCGGATAATAATAATAATGATAAATTCTTAAATTCTGTTAGTTAAGCCAGTTCTTCTCAGGTAGTTAATTAAACTTTCATCATTATGACCATTAAGTATACCTTTAAAGCTAATTTCTATAGAACTTTGTTTCCTAATTTCTTTCTTTAATGTTCCTCTTTTTGTGAACCAGTTGGATGTTTCCCTATTAGATGTAATGTTTTATTTAATCCAGTGTCCCATTCTCAACCATGCAATTATACCTTCTATTTTGTTATTTCCTTTACATACCCTCCTACTTTTTCCTGCATGGATTCCTGTTACTTCCCTATCCCGATTACACTGCGCCTGCGTCCCAAAGTGCATACTATCCATCCTAAATTCAATGTGATGTTAGTCATTTTCAATATTTAGGGCGGATAGCGTGGATAGTATGCACATTGGGACGCAGGGACCCATTCCTTTATTATTTTCCGCAGCTCATCCAGCAGCAGGAGCCGGATATCCGCCACGACCGGAAAAATCCCATATATGGGCATTCTTAGTTAGAGCAATGGCAGCTTACATTGTATGCGAGCGGCTAGCTTGACGCTGATTGTGTAGCGTAAATGATCGATTTTTAGACGTTTTCAACCCATGATCGAGACGGATGAGTGGCGGATTGAAACGTATATATTTTTGAAAATGTCAAAAGCCAAGTGCTAGCGACCGCTCCTTCAAACCACCACCAAACCGAAGCCACTTAGCACGACGTTAGCATCCTCGACACCGTTCGCGTATTTTCTCGCTATTCGCAACTCCCCCGACTCTCACCCGGCATCCGCCGCTCTTCATGCCCGAGCAAGGCCCGAGGATGAACAGCTTCTCCCTCGGCGAGTTGTGCTGGCTCTTCTGCTGCCCGCCGTGTCCGAGTCGCATCGCGGCTAAGCTGGCGTTCCTGCCGCCAGAGCCCACCTACTCCATTCACACAGACGCGAGCGGCGCGACGAGCCTGCATCTCACCGAGCGCGCCGACTGGCAATACTCGCAACGCGAGCTGGACGCCGTCGAGGTGCTGGTGACCCGAACCAGCCGCGGGAACCGGGTCGGCTGCATGTTCGTCCGCTGCGCGCCCGCTAGCCGCTACACGCTGCTGTTCTCCCACGGGAACGCCGTGGATCTGGGCCAGATGTGTAGCTTCTACATCGGCCTCGGCTCCAGGATCAACTGCAACGTGTTCTCCTATGATTACTCGGGTTACGGGGTCAGTACCGGGAAACCGTCCGAGAAGAACCTATACGCTGATATCGAAGCGGCCTGGCAGGTGCTGAGGAACAAGTGAGTGTTTCTGAGCAGGTGCTTCTGTGTTTGAGCGCCAGTCCCAATTGTTCTGTGATTGTGTGGTGTTTCCATGCATATGTATTCCAGCGCTCCTGTTTTGCTTAGAAATGCATGGATGCATGCATCCTATTTCATCATATGTGACCCTGGACCACAAAACCAGTCATAAGGGTCAATTTTTTTTAAAAATTGAGATTTATACATCATCTGAAAGCGGAATAAATAAGCTTGATGTATGGTTTGTTCGGTTAGGACACTATATCTGGTCGAGATACAACTACTTGAAAATCTGGAATGTGAGGGTGCAAAAAAAAAAAAATTAAAAAATTTTAAATATTGAGAAAATCGTTGTCCAAATGAAGTTCTTAGCAATGCATATTACTAATCAAAAATGAAGTTTTGAGATATTTATGCTAGGAAATTTACAAATTATCGTCATGAACATGATCTTTACCTAATATCCTAATGATTTTTGGCATAAAAGAAAAAACATTGACCCACAATGTATTGTTGGCTATTGCTATTAATATACCCGTGCTACTTAGATAATCTGGTAATTAGTTTGATTGAAATTTACAGACTGATATTTACAAGCAAAAGCAGGGCTATCAATTATCATTGCATCTAAACAGATTATGCATTGTTGTTGTTATTAGGCTACTTGTAAAATATACACACTTTAAATAGTAGTATGCTAAAAATAAACAAATAACTATATTCTGCATATCAGCTTTTGGATGCTGCAACTTGGTCGATCTCTGTTATTGGTTCTGTTTTATTATTTAGTATACTGCCGGTTTAAATACTTTTGAAGCCTCTTTGTACCAGCCCACTTTTTTTTCTAACTTGAACTGAGTGGTGACATAACCAAATAAGTTGTTGCATAACCACGTCACACATCACATCACTGACTGTCAGTCTTAAAAGCTTTAATAACTTGTTTTGTTTTAAAGTTAGAGTTTGACTGATTTGTGTTTTTCTTTGGCAGGTGCTGATATCGATATCTAAAGCAGGGTGGCTGATAAAATGCCAATGTCAATCAATTAAATGATAACACATTAGTTGTAAACAACCTTATTAAAGTGAGTGTGCATTTTACAAAACATTTATTAGGGCTCGGCGATATATCGAACGATATGATCATGCGCATCTCGTCAGTAAAGCCGGTTCCGTGATTAGCGGTAAATCTCCATCACCTGCTTTCAAATGGAGCGGCAGTTAACACACAGAGCCGTAGTTCACCGACAAGCTGCACAATATCGCGTTCATTATCGAAGGCGATTCATCTGCGATAATGAACTCGATATTGCGTAGCTTGTCAGTGATCTACGGCTCCGTGTATTAAATGCCGCTCCATTTGAAAGCAGGTGATGGAGATTTACCGCTAATCACGGAACCGGCTTTACTGACGAGGTGCGCATGATCATATCGTTTGATATATCGCCCAGCCCTACATTTACTTAATATTCACATAGAAAAAAATTCGATGACTTGTTGAAGCTAATCAATGGAATTTGGGGAAAGTGGCAAGATAACAGATTTGGTCAATCAGCCTATTTGGTCTGAAAATGAAGCATCTGGGGCTTTGCACAGAATGAAATATTGTTGGTTGGATGATGACAGTCTGGCTCCATATTGGTGGAAAAGGTGCAATAGGCCCAGAGTTTGACGATAGGCTCTGACTTTTTTTTGCATTTTCTGTGTCGGGTTTGGGAGAAAATCTGCGGAATTCTATGACAAGAATTTAAATATACATTTTTTTTTAAAAATGGAGTTTGTTGGTAATGTAAAGCATAATCAATTTAGCTAAAGTATTTAATGTTTAGAACTTGTCAGAAGTTCTTCCTGCTGAAAAATCCGTATCAGGGTTTCTGTTGAAATTTCCGCAGAATTCTGTGGACACAGTTTCCTTGTGGGCTTGTGCGTGATCACAGCCTGTATAGTGAATGGTCGTTCTGGGTTTCTGCTGGTTCTTCATGCTGATTCAGCTCTTTAGTCATGAGAAGAAGTTGAGGACTGCAGGCAGGCACCTCGTGATGCAGATGAGTATTATCTCACTACATTGAACCAAGAAAACCTTTGATTGAACCTTTGGCTAAACTAATCGGTTTGAACAACAACTGACCTCATGTTTTGGTCCATGGATGGTATTTTAACCACTGGACTTTCTCCTGACCAAACAGAATAGCTTGTTGTCTTCCAGAGGCAATCCAAGACAAGATGCCTTTAGAGACTAATGATTTATAACCGGTGAAGATCCTTTAACAAACTCATTAGAAAGTTGTGTTTCTGGCAGATTGAAGACAATTCCGTAAAGTGCCCTGTCTTTAATAATATATAACGGGAGATGTTTACACTGGAGAGTGTAAATGTCTGTAATTATTTTTGAAGTAGGAACATGATCATTTGTTCGCACATCTGGCAGTGGTTATGTTGTCTAATGAGCAATGGAGGCTGGTTGAATGCAAAATATAAATGGTTTGTTTGGTTGCTCTGCAGGCAGGATTTTAAGGCACATATGCATGCTTGTTTTGGCAAAATTTTAATGAAACATTGTATTTATTTTCATGTGGAAGCCAATATGTTATGCTCAGTGGAAAAAATGAATCTAAGATGGTGTGCACCAAGAAATAATCTTAAGTATTATTTATGCAATGCTTAGTTGAAAATGGCCTGTTTTGCTTCAATATTTTTGTGCTGTGATTGTAATTTTTTTTAATTTTTTTTATTGCATTGCATTATTAGCAAAATCCTAACTCCATTATCTATTGAAATCAATTGTGAGTCCTGTCTCTTGTGCGCTTTGCGTGAGAATTGCTGTTTGTGTGACGTGCAGAGCAGTCTATTAAGAAGCCACTATGGAAGTTCACTAGTATTACTTCAAAAATAGCTTAATCACACCAGAAGCTACTTTTGTCCTGATGAACTGTAGCTGTTTTTCTTTCAGGTTTTAATGGCTGTCCTGTGGTTACTGGTGCTAGTTTGTCAATCAAACTTTCCAGAAAACCATTAGGAAGTAAAGCATTTTTATTACAGCCATAAGGAAGCTCAAATACTGCTTCGTAGCAGTAATCAATTATTTATAGAGTTTTAGTTAGTAGGTTCCTGTTTCTACTGTAAATGCTGTATAGTGTTGAACCCGAAATGTTTCAGAGAACAGGAGTAGTGTTTAATTTTTAGGATGCACTCTTTGCAGTTTTTCTTTTACAGAGTTATTCTAGTTAACTAAAACTGAAAACCATAAAAAAATCACTTGAAATAAACTGAAATAAAATTCTCAACTTTTTATTTTAGTTAGTTGTCAAGGTAACATTTCTCATTTTCACTTAGTGTAACTTGAAGTACTAAACTAAAACTGAAAGAAAAACTAGCTATATAGAAATATGTAAACTTTATAGACATAAACTAATAAAGATGAGACGACAAAATGACTTAATCTTAAAAAATAACCAAAATGAAAATGGTACATCTTAAAATAAAAACTAATTGAAAATATTAGTTATTCATATAGTAATGATTTTCCAAGGGTACGAAGTGCTGCTCCTTTAGAGTTTTCATCCAAACCCTAAGCAACAGCTTGAACATGAGTCCCAATATGAATGAGTTTAACTGTAATTGAGAATCTGCCTTTTCTCGGTGACTCTTTGTCCAGGAATATAGTCAACGCAAATGCAAAATTTTGGATGCAATAGCGGGCTAAAGTGCTTGCATAGCTTGAAATGTTTGCATGTATATATGCTTTTATTATATTTTTATCCTTAAATGCCGTTTCCTTGTGTTTACTCTCTTTAATGGCGGCACTTGCAGAGCTTCCCGTGTAATTACTGTACTGTGTGCAGTAGCCCTTCAGTTTGACTCGCTTTAACCTTCCACTGTGCTGACAGCTCTACCCTGAAATTGATCTGGTGACGTACCGAGTGTTGAAGTACTCATATGGCAGGGTAAATTAACTCTGAGCCTCTCCTACGTTTGCTAGCACAACAGTAGTAAGTGACGGCATTCTCTGTAGGTTCCACAGGATGTGCAAACATTTGCTGAACGTTAATGTCGTGTTTATTTGGTGATGCAAAGATCATAATCATACTGAACTGTATTTCAGAGTTGACAAAGTAATCTAAAATTCATTGGATTGTGAGATTAGTTTTAATATTAGATGAATGCCAGAAACAACAGTCCAAGGACCTTACGTACTGCTGCATTAGGAAGCCAGTGAAATATAAATGTATAAACATGGCCTTTTTGAAAATTGTTTTAAGTTCTCCAATGCTATCGTATGGAACATCAAACATCATGTTTTGGAGAAATGCAATTGGAAATGTCATTATCCCAATCGCTTGGAGTAATAGCGCACCAACAACAAGCCATTAATGTCTATAGAAAAAAACGTTGCAGTGCAAGTTACATGAAAAAGTTTAATATTTCAGGTTTGGGATCTGCAGATTAGGCAGTAGTTATGCTCATTACCTACTAACAATTGACACTCTCCATAACGGATATGAGTTTAAAGTTTAATAATCTGAAGTTGAGAATTCTCTGAAGTTGAACTGTTCTATTTGTATTCAATGCAAAGGCGGAAACCTTCAAACTCATTTGAATAAATTAAAACTCATTAAATTGAGAACATAGCTCACAGTACATTTTAATGCTAATCTGTTTTAAGTATTACCATATCAGCACCTGACACCTTTTTGAGGCCATTTGCTCCATCCAAACATTTGCCGGTTTTATCCGAGGTGTTTGCTCAAGTAAGATAATGCACAAAGGATTTGACTTTTTAATGCGTTATTTACCTCCTCTGCGCTTTCTCCTGGGCTTTCTGGCCAATATTTGGTCCATTGTGCAGTAAGTCCTTTTCTGTTTATGGACCGTAATGCATTTCATATAAGGCTATAGGCAGAATTACTTGGACAGTCTGGAGGAAAATCTTTTTTGTCCTTTTCAACAAAACATTTGCAGGCCAAGGTCTGTTGGGAGCATTTTCTCCAGCTTTAGCGTAGTGAGCAGTCTCTATAACTATGTGCTTCTCACCATTAATCTGTTGCAGTTTTTTATGGTCTAGAAATGATAGAAGTCCCACACGTTGCCGTATCTTGTGAAATGTCCTATGTTCATTCACTCAGCAGTGTTTCAGTCTCACCACCCTCTTCAGGCAATAACATTGTCTGTATTCTGTGCACCTGCTTGCGTCCATCCAGGTGTGTGAGGGGTTTTGGGGGTTTATGCAAGTAATAAATTAACTTCAGAGGCTTTCTGAGGGAAAAAGTCCGTCAATTAAACTTTCCTGAAGTCATTGGAAAAGGAAAAAATGTTCCCCATAACAATTTTAAAACTTAGTGTTCATTAAGTTCAGCCTGACAGTGCAGGTTTCGCCGTAGCGCGCTCAGAGTCTCTCGTCTTCTCAGTGTGAATTATTTACACTGCTCCTAATGAACCAGACAGAGCTGCCTTGGACTTTTGGATGGCAAATTCTGATACCCGCAAATCCAGGGCTACGGTTGATTCTTATGCTAAACTTGAGATTAAAAAGGTAAGAAAGGTAGGTTAAAGTTGCCTTTTTTTTTTTATACTTTTGTAGCATTTTCTTACCTTCTTGTAGCGAAATCATAATTTAGCTTTACCTGATTAATTTCCACCCTTTTTGTCATCTTTCGAATTAAACAGGCTTCGTTTTATACTATACCTTTTAAGATTTGTACAAGTGACCTCTTAAGATTGATTAACCTTTAAAAAAAATTAGTGTAGGATTTAGTGTGAAACAATTTACGCTTGTGTATTTCACAAAGAATTACAAATGGATGGCAAGTAACACATTGAGTTAAATGTGGAATTTTGAAGAAACTGAAATAGTATTTTTTGTAACACTGTAAAACAAAAAGTTGAGAACTCAAGTTTAAGGCAATCAGCTTCAGCAGATTTGAGTTTTCTTAACTTGTTATTTTCAGTTTATACAACAAAAATCTGCCTTAAATTTGGAAGTTTTCTCAACTTTTGATTTTACAGTGAATACATTAATCTTCAAAAATGTATTTAACTTTTGAAAAATCATTTTTACAGTGTACACAGTAGTTCATCTGGATGTGCTGAGCTGCTGAATACTGAAGCATTGTTGGTGAAACGTGCTTAAAGAAAAAGCACTTGGAAAAAAGTCTTGTTTTTCACAAAATGTCCATTTTAACTTGCATCGTTGCTTTTTGCGTTTCATGCAGTCCTTAGGCAGTGGTTTATGTATTCTTTGCAGATTTTCTCTAGTTCGAAATGGGACAAATTGCTGCAACTTTGGAGGCTTTCAGTGGAAATGCGGCAAATGCCTTTGAGTTATGGCACTTCCACACGCGTGCCCATTTTATTCAGCTTTGCTGCTATTGTAGCCTCAGAGCTTGGGAGGATGAAACAAGTCAAAAAAGGTTTTAGGGAAAAATGCAGCTGCACTAATCTGTCACGTTTATAGCGAGTACATTGTATACTCCCATGTAGTCTGAATACAATTGTATTCTTACTGGAAAAGAACATGGAGACACAGTAAAAAAAATTAGCTAGATGAGAAAAATAGCTAGATTTGCCGTTATTGTTTTTAAACGCTGTCCTTGTGTTAAGGGCACCAAGTGGTCGATCAAGCTTTTCCCGAAGCCATGTGCATACAAAACAATTTTTCCCCTTAATGATTTTATGATGCTCGTATTGAACCGTTCGATCCATTCGGAATGCATAATGCTGAAAAAAAACACTTGCAGCCCAAAACAGTTTCATATCTACAATTTATTTACCTTCAACCTTCAAGGATCCTGTTTTCTACCGCTCATTTTAAAACTGCATTCATTTTTAAGCCGCACTCTGTTTGCAAGTCATGCAGCCCTTAGGCAGTTTCTGTTCATTTAAGTAAGTCTTATTGCTAAATTTCCCTGTTAGACTGGTGGAAATGTAATCAAAAACCTATTCACCCACTTGCTTCTCTCCTCTTTAAACGCTGTTTCCCTTTTCACCACCCTGCGTTTGTCCTGCTTTTAACAGCAGAACTTCCTCAGTAATTACTGTACTGTGTGCACTGGTCCCTCAGTTTGACTCTCTTTAACCTTCCTCTCTGCTGACAGCTCTGCCCTGAAAATGATCTGCATGGCTGATCAATGGTGCACTCTTGGACAGCTAGATCTTCACACTTTTCTTGAATTCTGGGATATCTCAGACACATTTAGCAGTCCAGAATGAATTTTTTTTAGGTCCCAACCTCCATCTGAAAAGGCTTATCATTTATTGGGGTAGCAGTAATTACATTTTACATTGAAATCACATCATTTTAGGGGTCATTGTGAACCATTTTTAGCCTACAGATCAACAAATTTCTCTCTTAACAGTCTTAAACATTTAAGGCAATTAGATTTTTATGTTCTGTGAAGAAAATGTGAGTTTTGCCCATGCAAAACTCTCTACCACAATGCTAGGTTATTGAGTAGGATGTTAATTTGTGGTTGGTAAGCTGTTTTGGGTGGTTACTTACTGACAGATGACCTTGCCTCCAATTTTCTGCAATATCCCGGTCTCTAAGTCCCTCCTTTCATTGTTTGCAAGTAGAAAAATCAGAAATGTGATCACTTAGAACTCATCAAACCACATTATTTGTGGTGTCATTCATGTCCGAAGTGTAATATCTGGGGTTTGGGATTTCAGGCCTAAGTGTGAGCGATTTGTAACTTGTAAATCCAGGAGTGAATGATTTAAATTGGTTGGCACTTCAAAGTGTTTATATACTGAAATCAAATCTCTTCCTGTTGGCAATCCATCCCGTCTGCTGTTTCCGTGAAGACCCTGTATGCATATCAGCGCAGTCACTGGATCAGCATTTTCCCAGTGTTTGCGACAGACAGCCGCTCCTCTAACGTGTCCGTAAAGAGTAGGTAGGTGTGTTCCCGTTCATCGCGTGTCGTTTTTCCACCCCTGCCGGTTAATCTCATTTCAGAGCGACATCCGTTTGTGATCCCCATGAGGACTGCAGGAGAACAGACAGCCGTTTTTAATCAGGCAGCGTTCACGGGTACGATTCACCATATGAGCTTGAGCCCGAGACTTACTTGGTCCATGGCTCCACATCCCACTTTCCCATTTAAGATTAAGGTTTTTCTTTTTGTACACAAGACATGGGCTTCCTACTGGTAAACTGTGTACAGCGTAGCAGTAAATCCCAAATGATAAGAGAGGAGCAGCCGGTCGCTAGAGCCCCCCAATAAAAACAGCAGTATACTGACAAGAGTAGTTTTAGTGCTGTGATGGACTGAGATTGTTTTGCACCAACCAGATAGAAAAGAGGGAAAATGTGCTTCTATTAAATTACTTTGAGCTGAAGGCAGCGTCCCACTTGCTGACTCGAAACAACTCAATTTTAGTAGGGGATGTCCTGCCGACTTCTTTCTGACATCTCACCCTCGTCTGTTAGAGGTCTGTCATGACCACAGGTTCAAAATGAAATGGAGGTGATGGACTAAACGGTTGTCTTGGGTGTTTCTCTCTGGGTCCTAAAGAAGTCAGCAGGATTACCACACAAACATTTGAAGTGGACTGAATTAGGATGGAGTTTTTGGAGTAGTTTAATACTGTTAAAGTGATAGTTCACTCAAAAG
Organism: Tor tambroides; assembly: GCA_021397915.2. Lineage (NCBI taxonomy): Eukaryota > Metazoa > Chordata > Actinopteri > Cypriniformes > Cyprinidae > Tor > Tor tambroides. The sequence continues at coordinate 2,836 of JAFVLL020035116.1, read as the reverse complement.
TGCACATTTGCCATTTAATCTCCTTCACGGACTGTTTTGGGGTCCAAAAGCACCAGCTTACTTTGACTGTATGGGCAGAAAACATTCTTCAAAAATATATATATTGTATTCTTATCCATTTTATTCTGAAGTCAGGTTTTTTTTTTTTTTTTTTTTTTTTTTATTTTTTTTTTTTTTTTTTTTTTAATGGGTTTTTGGTTAAATGTCTGAAATAAGGTCTGTGGTGAACACAAGCTCGATATATTTTCACTTTTTATTCTATAACACAAATACATCAGTAATACACTACTTGTGATTTTCAGGGAAACTAAACATCATCATGGTGAACAGGTAAACCCATCTACTTTCTAGTTTGCTTTTACAGCCTTGTGTTAACTCTTGGAGCAATTCAAATTATATTAACTCAAAACTTCCCAACTTGAAGATTTTAAAGAGTTGTCAGAAGTGTAGTGGTGGTGACACTGAAGTCATGACACTGTGGTGTACTTCAGCTTTTTACTTCAGCCAATTGTTTTAAGGCTTCAAAATTCATGGTAGTTGAGTTTATTTGACGCAAAAAGTAGTAATTCACTGTTACAACATTCCTGTCAAGGATAACACAAAGTTACAGTAACTTATTTCCATTGTGGTCCTTGGTTTAAAAAGAGAGAAGAAAATCTTAGTCTCAAAATCCGCTCACTCCCATAAAATAACAAACAGATCAACAATTCCTTATACGTTTCAAGAGATCCTCTTCACCCTTATTCTGAAACCCTCACAATTTGTTAGTACCTTAATATCTAACAGCAGCATATTCCATTCCTTTGCTCCTGAATATTTAAATGACCTTTGACCATACAGTGTCCTGTATCTACATAAATTAATATCCATAATGTCTGGTAAAATGACCATATCTTACATTAACCCGAGAAAAAGGTAGTTGTTGTTGTAGTTGGTGGTTGTTAAAAAGGTGGTTGTTGTTTGTGAAGGTTCTTTTACCTTTATTTATATAGCGATACAGATTGTGTCAAAGCAGCCTTACAGTATTAAACAGGAAAACAGTGTTTCGATAGTGCAAGAGGACGATAGTAAACACTCAATTTTCTAGTTCGTCAGTTCATCATTGATTGTGATTGCCATTGTCCAGCTCAGTTCAGTTCAAATAGTGTCTGTGCAATCACGTCGACAATATTGCCAGAAATGAAGTGTCCCCAACTAAGCAAGCCAAAAGTGACAGTGGCAAGGAACCAAAACTCCATCTGTGACAGAAATTGGAAAAAAAATTGGTAATCGGTGTTGTTTACGTTCAGTAGACAGCGTGCACATGCTAAATTTAAACACTGATTACGTTTTGGGGTCCTCTCCAAAATGGTGGAAGACGGTAACTCGGGGAGTAGAATTGTTGAATAAATTGTTTTCTTTGCGCACAAAAAGTAGCTTCGTAAAATTAGTTGAACCACTGATGTCACATGGACTATTTTAGGGGGCAGTCGTGGGTCGAAGGTCGCGGGTTCGAGTCTCAGGTCCTGCAGGGATTGTAGGTGGGGGGGAGTGAATGTCCAGTGCTCTCTCCACCCTCAATACCATGACTGAGGTGAGACCCTTGAGCAAGGCACCGAACCCCCAACTGCTCCCCGGGCACCGCAGCATTGGCTGCCCACTGCTCCGGGTGTGTTCACAGTGTGTTCACTTCTCACTGCTGTGTGTGTGCACTTGGATGGGTTAAATGCAGAGCGCAAATTCCGAGTATGGGTCACCATACTTGGCCTCACGTCCTTTCCTTTCCTTACGTCCTTGCTACGTTTCTGGACCTGGGAACATGGCAGTTGCATTGCTGTCTATGGAGTGTCGGAGAGCTCTCAGATTTGATCAAAAATATCTTAATTTGTAGTCTGAAGATGAACGAAGGTCTTACGGGTTTGGAACTACATGAGGGTGAGTAATTAATGACAGACTCATACTGACAGAGTCATACTGCTATAATCCAGAAACCAATGGAAAAATTCTATTGGATTTTTATGCTGGGAACCAGGGTGATGTGAACTTTTGGGATGCCCCACAAAAATCATCCCCTCAGCACTCTATGGGTCTTAGAAAGCATACATACTTAAGTCTTTCAAGTGTAGGCGAACCCCAAAAACCCCCTCGGTATAACAACCGGCATTTTCTGAGGGAAACTTTAATACCAGATCCAAGCAGGACAGTAGATTATGAATTCGTCAGCGTGAGAAACAACTCATTGGTTTCTGCCGAGACCTCAAGAGCCCACCCAGACTACTTTCAAGCTAGTCAGAAGTTGTGTTGTGAGTCGGCAGGGCTATTAACTAACGCAGCAGGGAGTAGAGCTGCTGGAGCTGTTAACGCTCACCCGCTGAGACGAGCAGCTGCGTCTCCGTCTGATTCTTCTACTAGTCTGTCAGTGAGGCTTATGACTGAGAAACTGCTAGTAAGACATAGACGTCAGAATCATACAGAGACGTGGGTTGAGAGCGGGAAGGGAAAAGCAAGTGTGTTCTGCAGTGAAGCATGGACTAATTTTTAACTGCCCTGGGTTTGTGTGACAGACATAGCAACCATAAAATCTGGCTCGTCCTCCTCTGCTTTTCACACCTACACAGTTTTTACCACAGTTCATCTCTCTCCAGTGATCCTTTTATATTTGCTTCCTTCCCTTCTTGTAGTCCTTCCCAATTCTGTGAATGCGTTTCTGTCATCGGCTGCATGCTAACTATTTTTAGAAAATTTTTCATAATTTTCATCATAATTTTAGAAAAAGTTGTGTCTGCTCAATTGTGCTCATTCTTGCAAAAAAATGATCTCTATGAAGAATTTCAGTCAGGTTTTAGGCCTCACCATA
>JAFVLL020035115.1:0-10629 GCA_021397915.2 Tor tambroides | reverse complement strand
CAAGGGTTCACACCAAACAAGGGGAGTCCGCTTTTAGCTATTATGCTGCCCGCAGCTGGAACCAGCTTCCAGAAGAGATCAGATGTGCTAAAACAATAGCCACATTTAAATCCAGACTCAAAACTCATCTGTTTAGCTGCATTTGTTGAATGAGCACTTTGCTACGTCCGAACTGACTGCACTGTATTTTATGTATAATCATTTTCTATTTCTGTTTTAAATTCATTTTAAATCAATTTCTATATCATTTTAAAATTCCTTGTTTTTATTATTTTTAATTCCTTGTTTTTATTGATTTTAATGACTATTTCACTTTCTTTTATGTAAAGCACTTTGAATTACCACTGTGTATGAAATGTGCTATATAAATAAACTTGCCTTGCCTTGCCTTGACTTGTCTTTTTTGTGATTGGATAGCTATTCTAAAGAAAATGCATGAAGTGACCAATTGTAAATAGGCGCAAAGACTTCAAAGTGTTGCTTTGGCTTTCAGATTCGTCCGATCTCAATCTGATTGAGCATTTATGAGATGTGCTGGACCAACAAATCCAATCCATAGAGGCCCCAACTCGCAACTTGCAGGACTTAAAGGATCTGCTGCAAATGTCTGAGTGTCAGATAACACAGGACACAATCAGAGGTCCTGTGGAGTCCATGTCTTAACACATCAGAGCTGTTTTAGCAGCAAGAGCGGGACTGACATGATATTTGTCAGGTGTTTTTAATGTTGAACTGACTGAAAAAAGACTGTTCAGTGTATGTCATGAAAACTACTTCTGTTCAACTGATCGCAGCACACTGGGTCATTTTAGGTGTAGGGGTAATCAACCCTGCTCCTGGAGAGCTACAGTCCATCAACTTATACCCCAGTCACACATACCTGAACCAGCTAATCACGATGTTCAGGGTTAGTTAGAAATAAAATGCAGTTGAAGCAGGGCTGGAACTAAAGTCTGCAGGACGGTAGCTCTTCAGGAGCAGGGTTGGAGACCTCTGGGCTTCAGTTTCACTTTTCGTATAAATAAATTTAACATCAAACATTCATGCTGGCTGTGAATTTGTTGTATCATGCAGCATTTTCAGTTACATTGTGGCTTGATGAAGTACTTTTGGCTGGAAATTGACTTTTTAAAAAGCTGATATATATTACACAACAACTTTTTGTGACATTGATGCAGTGTAAACTTTGCCTCTCATCTGCAGATGCCACCATCCTCAGTTACGATGGCAGTAAGTTCATGAAGGTCCCGTTATCTGTAGCTACGCATACAGAGGCTGAAGATGTTTCGCTACGGTTCCGCTCCCAGCGGGCATATGGCATTCTCATGGCAACCACTTCTCGAGACTCCGCAGACACCCTCCGTTTGGAGCTGGATACAAGTCACGTCCGACTCACGGTTAATCTAGGTATCAGTGCTAAACACATTCTATCACACACCTGTATTCAAACTTGTTCATATATAGCCAGAAATTAACTTTAAACAAGACCTGTTTTTGTTGTCTGTGCTGTCATGCACTAAAACACATCACACACAAAAACACTGTTGTGTTTATGGTGGACATGCTCAGAGCCCTTCAATGCTCGGAGTCTGCAGTTCTCCGTACACACTCAAACACCTCAGCTGTGCTCTGTGTTAAAGGGGAATGCTCTGTGTTGTGTAACAGCCCTCTTTGTTGCACTTCCCATCTGAAAACCAGCCATTTCTCAAGGCATGAACACTCTGTGCCCTCTCATTTTCACTTTGATTAATACATTCACAGGGGAAAGCTGTGCACTTTAGTTATCCACAGGTTTTACCATGTCTAAAGGCTGATTTATACCGCTGCATCTGACCTAGACTGTAGCCTCTACGCTGTGACCTACACCGCTGCTTGTGGGCTGGTTTAAGGGGTGCACGTCAGACTACAGCCTGATCCTGTTCCTAAAGATCTACCTTGCTGAAAAATTCAGCTCCAATCCTAATCAAACACACCTTAGCCAGCTAATTAAGATCTCCAGGAGCTGAATTCTCAAGGAAGGTAAATCTCCAGGAACAGCACTAGGCTCCCCTTAACTACAGTGTAGTTCCGCAGAGTCAATGGAATACATCCAAATATATATCTAGTTTTAGCCTTTCACATTGCCATGTGTGAATATAACAGACAAGACACAACATTTGTGAGTGACAACTGCTTTTAAATATGGGTGTGAATCACTGTAAAACCACTGACACACTCTTTTAATAAATGCAGTAGTGTATGTTTACAAAAGATTAAATGTCATCTAATTATAACTCTAATAAAATTAACACTGCGTAGAGGGTTTTTGCACAAGCAGCAGTAATCGATGCCTTGAAAATTAGAAGGGGTTAGGATTTATTGTGTATTTGGTTTTTAGTACCTGAATGACAGCATGACTCTGCGCAGCTCACACTCCCAAAGTGAATGATGTTAACCTGTTAATATGGACACAGAAATGCAAAAACTCACAACTCATTTGCTCAGTCAATTGTCACAGCATTGCATATTTAAATGCTCCTCTAAAACAGTATTGTGGGACGTGTCCAAGTGTATGCAAACAATACACCATTGCTCAGGTGTCTTCTTTTTACCTCTGAGCAAAAAATGAAGAATAACTTCATTTATGCCAGAGCCTTAGAATTTGTATAGTTCAACCAAAAAGTCTGTCATAATATACACTTTTTTTTTCTTTTGTGGAACACAAAAGACGATATTTTGAGAAATAGTGTTTTTAACCATATTTATTTATTGGTGAACTATCTCTTTAAGTCAATTGATATTTAGAGTAAAGTCAACAATTCACCTTAATGATTCCAAGGTTTTACAGTGTTACTTTAGAAAGAGCATTTCCTCACATGATGAGCCAGCTCTGGTCTTTGACTGTGTGCGGCCCCTTCTCTGCTGAGGTTGATGGCACACTAGGCTGAGACCCTGCTTCTGGTGAACTTGGATGAAATATATCAATAAATCAATACCTAAAAACAGGTATACTGATTTCAGTGGAAACTTGTTGAGAAATGTTCTTCCTTACCTTTTAATCAAATAATTTACTTTATTTCATTGTGAAAAGCCTGAATCTAATTTATGAATCACCCACAATCCAACTTTATGTAACCAGGTGCTACAGTATATGCTATAGCACTGCAGAGAATCTCAATTTTCTAAGAACATGGTCTAAAAAGTTTGGGTGAGCAGCCAATAACAAACGATTGTGGATTACTGGGCAGTTTACTAGTCATTGTCACAGCCTGGCCAATGGTATGATGCTTTAGCATTTCCATTCTTAGTCAAATACATTTCCATTAGTAATCAAATCTGTACATATATAGATAAATGGAAAAAAAGTTGACATTTTTTGAGGGTTAAAACCCTTTTACTGACCATTTGATTAAAGTAAAAGAAAAAGTCTTCTAGACTCTATTTTGTACCCTATTTGTGGAAATTGCCACTGCTTAATTGGCTTAACAAATATAGGAGTAATTATTTGTACAGTATTCTTAGAAAGAGTTCAGTGTCACAGCAGGACATTTGTGTGAATATGATGGTATGTATGAGCATCAGGATCATTGGTGTTCTGTGTCTGTCCCCAGAGAAGTGGGTTATGTGCTTCAATATCTGCAGATGTTACTTTGAAGGCTGAATTTACATGCCATTTATTCTTCCCCATCTAGACTGTAACAGGATAAACTGTACCACGAGTAAGTGACACTTTCTCTTCTTTTGTACCTTCCGTTTGCTATTGTTAAATATTTGCTACCTGTGCAATGGGGCATTTAATTTTTTTGATGTTTCGCTTGAGAAATGACTTTCATTAAGATCTAAAACTATGTCAATTACAGCAATTACAGGGGTCATGACATGATTTTTTTTATTAATTTAATGTTCTTTGAGGTTCTCTTATAATGTTAGTAATGTTTTAAGCCCCAAAAATATGATCATTTTCCCTTTGTCGGAAAAGCTTTGTTTTGGTGCAGTGACTCCAGGACATGTCAGTGAACAGCCATTATTATACAACCATGTTATGGTTGTCTAACATTACTGCATCTCACTGTCACCTCACTGCTCACCTCTGCTGAGCGGGTTATGGAAGGAATAAGGAGTTGTGCTATTGTGGAAGTGTTCTGATACAAATGTTTACCACAATGTGGAGGAAGTAGATAAGTCATTATGGCAATAAAATGCTTATATTGTGAGAAGGAGGAATGTTTGAGCTCTGAAATTTAAACTGAAAGTATTTTTATAGTACAACAGCCTCTTATATGTCAGAAGATCCAAGAAAATTTGATTGGTAATTCGGTAATATTTTGAGCCCATAAGGTTAATTATACTGTACATCTTGTATACCTGGGCAAATGCACTACTGTATTTGTGAAGAATGCCAAAGTGACAAAGCAAGGTGGTGGTTCCACTGGAAATTCTGTTTTTAATATACATTCACAGTCCATTCAGACAGACTTTGTTTTAACATAAAAAAAAAAGCTTTATTCATACATGAGCACACATGATGTGATGGTACTCTCTCTATATTTGTCCCTCTCCTTTCTATATGTCGACATAGGCTTTTTGGAAAAACATACCTTTACCTACATTTGTAAAATTCAAAACACATACCTACACATACAGTTTACTGTGGTTTCCAGCTGAAATGAACAGTGGTGCGGTGAAACACTGACAACTTTTATTCCTTTTTCTTCACGAAATATGATTACAGGAGCAGATTATCAGTTATTAAACCATTTATTTTCAAGTAGTTCCTTGCAAAATGCTATGATTTATGATGTTATGTTGTAATATATGATTTACTAATACAACCCTGCCTGTATATCTCCCTTATGTGACACACTGTCTTAAAAAGATCTCTCCTAACAAGCTGATGGTCTGAATCAAGAATGTTAAATAAGGCATACAAATAAGACATACAAAATATGCAGATCAGTGGGTCCCCAGGACCGCAGTTGAGAACTGCTGCTATAGAGGAACTTAATGAGGGCCCGTCTTCACAGGATCTGGGACATTCTAAGTTGTCAGCACAATACCAAGACTGGCAGATTTTGAACTCAAAAAAATGATCTCAACAGAGAACAAAACACATCTCTTAACACCTGTATGTCCTTATAATCAGGTAGAAACCTAAAACCTGAACACATTTTACATTAAGACATTTAGTCCCATAATGTAGTTCAAACCAGTACTCACATACACACAGGTTAGTAAATAAAGAATAGTGAATGAAATCCCTGCAATTTCTTGGACCATAACCTGAATTAACCATCAATCAGTAATTTTACACTCATATTGTTTATTGAATGGGGATTGCCTGGTTGTGTGCGATCTCAGATCTGGTTGAGTCTGGAGTGATGTTTTTGGAAGCCAGTCAAAGATGGGAAATTGAGTGATGAGCTGACTTGGTGGCATCTGTTGATTTGTTCGTTAAGCCTTTCTGAGTAATGGATTTCCAACAAGGTAATCAGTCAAACATCATCTTTAGTTTGGAGTGTAACCATGTTATCTCACCTCATATTAATCAACATACTGCACTATGATCACACTGTTCATTTTGGAATCCTGTTTACTGCTCTCTCACAAATTTTGGTCATCCATAAAGGGTGACTGCCATGCAGCACTTGCTATTTTTTAATAAATGAAATGCAGAGGTAGCTGACAAAGGCCTGTTACACTTGCACCATTGCTTTTGGTCCATCTGCAGGTCATCATGTGAGCAATCCTTCAGATATTTCACCCCATTAAGCCCAGAAAATCTTCTGGTGGTAGGACAATGGTCAGAGATGTTTCCCTGTCACTACTGCATTATCTCTCATTCTTCCTTTCCCAGCAAGACATTTCTCCCTAACAGGTCATCATATGCAATTCATTGACCTCTCTCCACTTGATGGCCAATTCAGCAAATTTTAACTTCTTCCTCTCATGCAGAGCCTCTTTCCATGGAATGGTGGCATGCAACAAATACAACACCATCAAGGTATCACATTAGTATGTCAATTTTTTCATTATGCATTCTGTAATACTCAGACGGACAGATTAAGGGTGTATTCGCACTTGATCTGAACCGATCCCCAAAGACTAGTCACTTCACACCATAACCAGGCACCCGCTTGGTGAGGTGTGCTCGGGCACAGGTTGGACTGGTACTCGTGTAATGTGATCGATAACCGTGCCAGAGCATGGAATGACTACTACCTGTGTGTGTGCTACTGTCATCATTATAACAACAGACATCTATTAATACTTGGATAGAACACTTTTTTAATTAATTTGAGTATATAACGGGTCTCGTTCTGATTCTCATTCCTGCTGATTAAAAGGAATTATAGTTGGCGAGTAAAGATGCAAATTCCTCTGTTAATCATGCTTGGGTTTGAGTACACCCTAAGACTGTAGCTTGACTATACTAAAATCCCAATACCTTCAGTATAGTTTGGTTAAAACTGCCCATGTAAACTTACTTTATGAACTTTCTCTAAAAAGCAACAAGACATGTGTAAAGACTTTTGTCTTTACACCAGGGTTTCTCAAATGCTGCCCTATAGGGCCACTGCCCTACAGATTTTAGCTCAAACTGTGATCAAACTCACCAGCCTGTAACTCTCAAGACATTGATTAGCTTGTACAGGAGTCTTTGATTAGGGTTAAAGTTAAACTAACCCTCACAGAGGAGACATTTTTCTTCTGTGCCATAACAAAAAGGCATTACCTGGGCTTGGAAAGGTGAGATCGGTAGCTTTTTAAAGAAAAACTTAGCTTAGGTACCTTTCACATATCCACCTTATCAGATGAGCCCTCTCTGCTATTGGCTGACTTTTCTAATCAAAAACCATTTCTTTTTCTGATTACTGGAGGCTGATACCACTCCAAGGCCTGCTCTTACTGACTAGGATTTTCTAGTAATCCCTTGATCCTTCAGACTTGAAACTGCATTGTTCACAACCTGCTCCACTTTTCAAGGGTGGACAGTTCAGCCTCAGCCTTGATCACCTACTGTTCTCACTGTTCCCATAAAACAGTCCTGTCTTCTCCTGTTTGTAGCCTAGGGTGATGGGCTTCACTGGTATCTGTTGGTATTTCTTTCAAACAGTTCCACATTTAAAAGAAAACACTGCAACACTGCAAGTTTAAACACTTCTTAATTAAATATTGGCCTTTTTATCCATCCTTGCCACTGCCGTTACAGTAATCGCACACGTTTTTGTGGTGGTTACTCTCTTGCAAATAGAAAAGTTACACAGGTTTGTTGGATTTTTTATTCCAGTCATTGGCTTCTCTAGCTTTTTCAAAATCCATATAGCTATTTTGCACCAATCAGAATAACATCAAACAGCTGTGAACAGGATGGGGAAGACTGAACAACCCGTCACATCTTGTTTGCTAGCTGCTGTAGAGCCCTGCACGGGCCTCAAATTTAGGCCCTAGCCCGGCCCTGGCCCGAGACGCTCAGGCCCTAGCCCAGCCCGTGTCCGACAGCTTATCAGAATTACCGACCCGAGCCCGTCTTTTTTTTTTTTCCCCCTTCTCCCAAAACGGCTCATGTTTCAGCTATTAAAATAGTTCAGTTTTGTATGTAATGGCAAAGTGATTATATTTCGTTTCTTTTTTTTATTTTTTATTTTTATTAAGGTAATTTAGAAAAACGTTTGGAGCATTTTTTGTTCGTTAAACAAGTTTTTTCTTTCTTAAAGTAACGACCAAGCGGCCAGCGGCAGACCGGCAGGCTGATCATAGCATGTTTGATCAATTTAGCCTTCTCAAATCATCACGACTTGCCTAAAATAAAATCTATAGATATACTAAAACAGTTCAAGCATATAACAATGTTTAAACGTTAAACCTAGATAAATGTGCGCTGTATCCAATAGTTTGTGCGGAGAGTGGAAGCTAAAGCGCAGGACATGGAGGCACCAGCGCAATCAATTGCATTTTTTTCAATGGAAACAACTTAAAATAGGCCTACGCCATAATTTTTGCTCATAAAGGTAAGAGTAATACATCATTCGGAACTGTAAAGGGTCTACTTTTATTTGTGTGCACTCACAATATCAACAAAACGTTCTTTTATAAAATAAAGAAAACAATGATGCGCTTTCTGCCGTCTCATCTTGAACAGGAGCGCTTCAGGCGTGCACACACACAAACGATCTATCATATTGGTCTGTCAACAGACAAGACTTGAAAGCAGCTCTTGCCTGATGGTTCAGATAGCTGATTATAGTTTTAGGGAGGCTGAGATGACAGACAGGGGGGGCTGATGCCCACCTAAAAAGGGTCTTGAACCATCTTTCTGAACATCCTGTGTCGAACTGTGCCTTGTTTGTAAACAAATCCGCAGTAAGATGAACAAAGAACCAAATTCTTACTCACACGGTCTGGCATTTAATTAAAAATATAGTTCATCAAATAAAGTATATTGTTTGGTTTCTGCATAGACCTGCATTTGCCACTCTTATCATTTACCTAGTGTGTGCACGAATAGGTGGGCGGGGCTAAACAGGCAGTGATGTGGAATCAGGCGTTGATCTTCTTCTGCGGAGGCAGGGTTTACCCACACTGTTATGTCATAAAATGGCACATTCCACAAGCTGTCATTTTGGCAGACTGACTTCAATATAAGCTGTTTTTAGACTAACAAGATTGTTTTGAGTTCTGAAGCTTACAGAATGTTTTTATAGCACAATGACCTCATATATCAAAAGATCAAGGGAATTTCTCAGCTCATGACCTCTTTAAGAACTTGTTTATAAACGGTTTTAACCAGTTTAAGAACAGACTTACATGTTTGAGTCCAGGTAGCCATGCAGTATATAATATGCGGAAGAATTATGTAATTCATAAACAAAACTGCTGCTTCTTTAGTCAAACTATTTCTAATAAATCTAAAATTTGCTAAATTAAATTTTACTGTTAACAACTTTCTTCATGTTTTTTTTTTTTAATTAAGCTGAGAATCTATTATTATTTCTAATTATTTAACATCAGTAAAAGTGTATTAAAAATATGCAATCCGTTTTCTTCATATAAAGATAAACATGATTTAGTAAGCCATTGTGAAACCTGATCCTGATGAACATTGCTAATGGTGAAGTGTTACTCAACCATGTTTTATGTTGCACTAGTAAAGACCTCACTCTTTGCTTGATGTTGTGTACAGTCAGCAAGTCCATGCAGTACATAAATGCTTAAACTATCATTCAAAGATCAAAAGATCATCCTACCAGCCAAATCAAAGATCATTCCACCAGCCAGGAACAGTGAATGAAAATGTTTTGGAAAATGATTTTGTGCCTCTCTGTGATGATAACACGAGGTGTCACTCAACTGTTCTTTCTGATGTTGTGCAGTGCAAACCTGCAAGATCGAGCAGTTTTTCCAATGTGGTCTTTGAAAGTCAGCTGGTCATTGAAGATTACACCAAAATTTCTGACCAAACTTGATGGGGTAATTGTTGATGAACCTAGCTGGATGGTGAAATCATGCTGTAGAGTTGGAGTGGCAGGGCAGAAAAGAAGCTCAGTCTTTGCCAGGTTGAGCTGTAGGTGATGATCTTTCATCCATGCCGAGATGTCCACCAGGCAGCCTGAAAGCCGTGCAGCTACTGTTGGATCATCTGGTTGAAATGAAAATAGAGCTGTGTGTCATCAGCATAGCAGTGGTAGGAGAAACCATGTGCCTGTATTGTGTGTCCCAGTGATGTAGTGCATATGGAGAAGAGGGGGTGTCCAAGAACTGATCACTGAGGATCCCCAGTGACCAGTTGGTGTGCTTTGGATACCTCCCCTCCCCAGGACACCCTGAAAGACCTACCAGTGAGATAGGATTCAAACCAGCAAAGTGGGATCCCTGTGATGCCCAGTGATGAGAGGGTGGACAGGAGGATCTGATGATTCACAGTGTCAAAAGCAGCAGATAGATCCAGCAGAATGAGAACTGATGATTTGAAATCAGCCTTCGCAATCCGTAAGGCTTCAGTGACTGACAGTAATGCAGTCTCATTTGAGTGTCCACTTATGAAACCTGACTGGTTAGTGTCCAGTTGGTTATGTAAAATGCAAATGTAAAAAATAACTCCTTCAAGTGTTTTCGCTATGACTGGAAAGAGAGAGATAGGTCTTTAGCTATCTGTAAGTGAAGTGTTTAGTGTAGGTTTTTTAAGCAGTGGGGTTACCCAAGCCTGCTTGAATGTGCTGGGGAAAACCCCCACAAATTGTTTAACCCTCTGGGGTCGACAAACGTGCCAGTGCGTTTTGTGGCATTTCTTCCTGATAACCTCTAAAAGAACTTAAATTACGCCATCATTTTTGATTGGACAGATGAGAGCAATACATCATTCAAATCTGTAAAGGGTCTACTTTACTAGCAGCCGTTGCGACGTGATGTAATGTCTCCGTTCCCTCCTTCAGGGAATGAGGGTCACATACGTAACCGAGACATTCCCTTTCAGTCGGTCACTACAAGTCACGTCGGACCGACGAATTGGGATCCATAACAAAGCTTCATGGATGCTGCCCTTTTTTCAGTGTCTTGTGTGAGCCTCCCGCGCCCCTTTTTTGTGTGGGCCAGGGCTCGCACCAAGAAGGCCAGTCACTGTTGTCGTAGCACTACCCACACAGTGAGACTGGA